>APFE031106835.1:67004-95840 GCA_000404065.3 Pinus taeda | reverse complement strand
CCATATGCAAGTGCAGTCAGTAGCTTGATGTATGCCATGGTCTGTACTAGACCAGACATTGCACATGTAGTGGGAGTATTGAGCAGGTTTATGTCAAAACCAGGGAGGAGCACTGGACAGCAGTGAAGCGGGTTTTCAGGTATTTGTGTGGCACTAGTGATTATGGTTTGTGCTACCAAGGAAGACCAGGATTGGACAGAGTGTTGTATATCCATGGCTTTGTTGATGCAGACTGGGCTGGAGATCTGGATCAGAGAAGATCTACAAGTGGGTACGTGTTTAACCTATTTGGAGGCGCAGTCAGTTGGATGAGTAAGAAACAATCTGTAGTGGCACTATCAACTATAGAGGCAGAATACATGGCAGCCACTCATGCAAGCAAGAAGCAGTTTGGTTGCAGAGATTGTGTTCAAGTATGGGGTTAGTACAGGGAGCTATAAGGATAGACTGTGACAGCCAAAGTGCAATTTTCTTGGCAAAGAACCCTGCTTATCATTCAAAGGAAAAGCACATTGATGTTCAGTATCACTTTGTGAGGGATATGATAGAAGACAAAAAGGTGTTGCTGGTAAAGGTGGACACTTTGAAGAATACTGCAGATACATTGACAAAATCTATGAGCTTTGAGAAGTTCTCTTGGTGTAGAGTAACAATGGGTGTTTCAGGGCTGGATAAATTACTAAGCTCTCTTGTGGCCCCCTGTGGAAAGAAAACAACAAGTGGGAGAATGTTGGGTTGCGTTATATTCTTTCCATGACTAGCCCATGTAGTTAACTAGGGGGTTAGAGGTGGGGCGGAGCCCCCCTTCCTCGTGTCGATTGTGTAGCTAGGGGGGTCACAGGGGGTCTGAGGCATACCCGTAACCCCACTTTATGGGGTTCGGGGCAGCGCCCTGGAAAATTTTGGTTTTGGGAACCTATGTTATGTTGGAGGGACCCACCTATGGTTTTTTGCATGATTTTTGCACATGTTTTTTGGACACGATGGTTTTCAATCCATGGTATTAAATTCCTTGGCATGTATATATATGTATTGTAACATTGAAAGGAACATAATGAAAAATCAAGCTGGTAGTCCCGGTTTTGGGATCCAGGGGAAAATCTCTATGTATATGTGTTTTATGCTTTATTCTCTCACATTGTTTATTTTCTGTTTTTTAGAGTTCATATGCAGGTAATTTCTATACGGGGTGAAAACCTACAATCTCATCCCCATCTAGCTTTGTATCTTCTTCTTCTTATTTTTCCTCCTCCTCACTGACAGAAGGACTAACATCATAGGTGAGGGTTTTGATGTCATCCTCTGCTGGTAAGTCTGTAAAGACTAACCATGTTATAGGGATCCTAAGGTTTTGGAGGGCATCCTCAATGAGGATCTTGATCAACCCATGGTGATCCAGTTGTTGGGGATTCCCTTCCTTTAATTTGTCATTGGATTCTATGATTGATTTCATCAATAAATAGAGTATGTTGAGTCTTTGTTGAACTGGTGTTTCTACCTCAAATCTTAATTCTTCAAGCATCCTAAAATGGTAGCCATAAAAAACACGGTATCTACCGTCACATGAGATATATTTGATGAGTTGGTAGCCTACCTCACTCCATGGGTATGGAAGAATATCCCTCCTTACTCCATTTTTATCCTCTGTGGGTTCTTCACCTTCTCAAAATAATTTATTTGTTTCCACCTAATTGTTTGCTTTGTCTTCTTTTTCAAATGGAATTCCTAGGGGAAGTATGGTGACCCTACCGAGGAGTTATGGAGTGATATCTATAGTGAGTCCTCCAACTATAATGGTGGCATGAATTCTATTGTGTGGAGTGAGGGAATGAGAAAATTCTTGAGCCACCTCATCATCATACCCTATGAATTTTTCAAAAAACCCCATCCATTGGTGTCTTATAAAGATTTCAAGCACTTGGGGGTATTGTTGTATCCTCACAGTGTTTGTGGGTTCTCTCCTATTAAACCCTCCTGTCATCTTGCTTGTGAGGCTTGAGGAGGAAATGAGAGGTTTGACACAAGAGTTTAAATTCAAGAGAAAATAGAGTTTCCTGTGTATGTAATTCACCTCTCGCAGTTGTTATATTCACTATCTTTTAGATCATTTCTAGTTCATTTGCTTGTAAATGGGGATGGATTTTTAGGTCCTACCTCTTTAGAATGGTGGTAATGGAAAATTCTCGTGATATTCCCTCTTGAACCCCTAACTTCCTATCCTGTAGACTTCCTCTGTGCATCCTGTAGACTGGTCCTGTAGGAATTCCTGTGCATGCTCCTGTACAAATTCTCTTGCAAAAAAATGGATCCTTGCTTCCAGTGGGTGGCTAGAGTTATGAGAGTGACTTGAGTGAGGGATATTTGAGTAGCTGGAATGCATGAATGAATGCAAATGAATTTTTGTTTCCATTTATGGCTTTTCAGGGTGAGGTTTGTTGTAATCAGCTCCCACCTCATAGATCCGTAGTTAACCACTTCTTTTCCTACTCCTCCTCTGTCTTTGATTTGACTGTAGCCACGTGTGAGAGGACACTCAGTTTCATATGTGATGACTGAACGAAGGTGGCCAAGTTAACTGGCCACCTTTTCACTTATGAACCAACTACCTCATAACCTTTACAACTTTTGATCAATTGATGCATATGAGTGAGTGAGTGAGATACTTATCTGTGGTCTCAACGCCATGCTACAGTTGTCAAAGATCAGAGGTGTGGTGCTATTTATTTGTTGCATGATTATTATTCTTCCTCCTCTATTGTCTATTTCCTACTATATGCTATCTGTTTTCTGTTGTCTCGAGCTCCTGGATCGTCCTAGTGAAGACATGTAGCTGATGATTGATATAATGTGGGATAGGTTGCTACAAGATTTCCTAGAGGATGTCATGTAGTTGCTTCTCCCTTAGAATTTCTTAATCATGTTACTGGCTTGGGCTATGAGGATGCTGCAATGAATGGACAGAGGGAGTAGGAGTGTGTGTGGAGTAAGGGACATTCACGTAATGCTCTTACTCTCCTCACTTTTCCCTTTTTTTCCTCTTTTTTTGTTTCATAACTGGAAGAAACTCATCTCTTTTTGTTTTGAATGGTGAGTGTAGGGATGATGGTAATGGACAAGGTGAGGGGTTAGACCATGTCTAGAATAAATTTTGGGGACCTAACCAACCTACCATTCACCCTCAAATTGCTTCCTGTAGGTTTTTCGGGCCACTGTAGTTCCTATAGGATCATCTTGTAGAAAACACAGTCTTCGCCTAAATTGAAGCAATGAAGTGAAAAAACAATGGAATTGATGGATGGATGAGTGGAGGATATGAATATATGTGAGGTAGGGTTCCCTTTTCATCTACTCTTTTCTCCTTGATTATCTTTTTCACCCACCTGAAAATAACAATTATGTCTTTCTTCTCTCTTCTTTTTTTTTGAAAAACACCTAGGCTGCCTCAAAGAGGTTTTCACCCTAGATGTTTGCCCCAGGCGCCTCAAGGAAGCTTTTCACCCGAGGATCTTATTATTATTTTTTCCATTTTTTTCATCATTGGGTTGCCTCATGAGGTTTTCAACCCAAATATGGGACTCAGGCGCCTCATGGAGGTTTTCACCTGAATCCTTATTTTTTTCTCTTTTTCAGTGACCTGATGAGGGAGGAGTTGGAATTTGCTCCACCATCATCACCGTCTTATTAATATTGTCAATGAACTCTTTTTTTGATAAAGGCCTCTTATACATTTTCAATCGGTGTCCATTAACAAGCAATGGAATGGCTTCTTCATCTATAGTTCTCATTTGCATTGAACCATTATCATGGCATCTTTCCACCACATAAGGTTTGAACCATCTTGTCCTTAGCTTGCCCTTGAAGTATTTATACCTAGAATCATATAAAAATTCCCAATCACCCTCTTTAAATTTCTTCTCCTTAATATGTCTATCATGCCAGATCTTCCTCTGAAGTTGAACTATCTCTGTATGTAGGAGGGTCTGCATTCTAAATTCATCCAAGCCATCCAAATGGAACAATATTTCCTTTTATGCATGAATGAGATCCAAATATAGTTGGGCTTCCATCCTCAATGTGTTATATTCAAACTCAATGGACAACAAAGCCTTTTTCCCATAGACCAGTTCATAGGGTGTAAATCCAGTGGTGGTCTTCCATGTTGTATTAGAGGCCCAAGTGGCCTCAACTAGTCTCTATCCAATCCTTGCTATTGCTCACTACCTTGGTTAAGACACTCTCTAGTGCCCTATTGGTCACCTCCGCTTGCCCATTAGCTTGTGGATGATAAGGAGTGGAGGTCCTATGCTTTATTTTGTGATGTATAAGAAGTTATTCAATCATGTTGGAGGTAAACTAGTTGTCTTGGTCTGTAGCTAGCTCTCTAGGGTACCCAAATTTGTAGAATACATTCTCCCTTAGGAAATCAGCCACCTTCTCTTTCGTTGCTACCTTAATCTCTTTGGTTTCATCCAACTTAGTCAAATAACTAGTGCACATAATAATGTACTATTTTTTCTTTAAAGGAGGGTTGATAGGCCCAATGAATTCCATGCCCCACTTTTCAAATGGCTCGAAAGTCACTTGAGGCTATAGGGGCATTTCATCACTTGAAGTAGGCTTTCCCATCCTCTGGCACTGATCACACTAACTAATGTACTTTTTCACATCCTGATGAAGAGTGAGCCAATAATGGCCCACTTGTAACACTTTGAATGTTTTTCCTCTTTGCTGCAAAGTGACCTCCACAAGGCCCATCATGACAGGTCACAAGGATGTCAAAAACTTCCTCTTCCCTTACACACCTTATCAAGATTTGATATGGTCCAAGTTTGAAAAGATTTCCCCCAATCCAGGTGAAGGAGGCACTTTTCCTGACTATATTTATCTTTTCTTTGGAGGGTAAGTTTGGTGGGAACTTTGCTGATACCAAATAGTTTGTTATATCAGCAAACCATGGGGAGAGAACTGAAATATAAAACAAATGCTCATCTGGTAACTAGTCATCCACCATCCCTTCTTCACCTGCAGGTAGATTCATCCTAGATAGAAAGTTTGCAACAACATTTTCCTTACTAGGCTTATCAACAATAGTTAGATCAAATTCTTGTAATAAAAGTGACCATCTTATAATTCTAGCATTCACATCTAGTTTTTCCATTAAATATTTGATTGCAATGTGGTAAGTATGCACGAATGTTTGGTAGCTTGTAATGCAATGCCTAATTTTTTTTAACGAATGCACAACAGCTAGGAGTTCCTTTTCGGTCACAGTATAATTTAGCTCAACCTTTGACACGTTCTTACTTCTTATTGATAAAATAGATGGCATAGGGAAATTTATCCTCTACCTAACCTAAGGCTACTCCTATGGCTTTGTTTGAGGCATCAGCATGAATATGAAAAGGGAGGGCCCAGTTTGGGCATCGAAGAATTAGTGCAGTGGTTAACTTACCATTTGAAATGTCTAAGGCATCTTGACAACTTATTGACCATATAAACTCATAATGTTTGGCCAACAACCCAAATAAAGGAGAGGCCAACTTGCTGAAATCCTTTATGAATCTTCGGTAGTATCCAGCTAACCCCAAGAAACTCCTAACATCCCTCTACTTTTGCAAAGGTGGGACCCTTTGGATGATTTCTATTTTGTTCGGGTCCACCTGCAATCCTTGCTGAGATATTGAATGACCTAGCATGGTCCCTTCAGTCATTAAGAATTCACATTTTTCCAGACTTAGAGATAGGTTCCTTTCAATGCATTTGTGCAATACTTTTCCTAGGTTAGTTAGGGCTTCTTGAAAATCACAGCCATAAGGTGTAAAATCATCCAAATAAATTTCCACAGCATCATGTACTAATTCAGCAAAAATACTCAAGACTGCTCTTTGGAAAGTGGTAGGAGAATTTCATAGGCCAAAAGGAAGGACCCTATAGGAAAAATTACCCCAAGGGTAGGTGAATATGGTCTTATCCTAGTTTTCTGGGAAAATTTGGATTTGGTTGTACCCACTGAATCCAGCTAGGAAAGAAAAAAAATTCTTCCTTGCCAGGCCATCTAGCACTTGGTCAATGAAGGGTAGGGGAAAATGATCCTTCTTTGTGGCTTTGTTCAACTCCCTGTAATCGACACAAATCCTCCACTTACCATTTTTCTTGGGAACTAACACTAAAGGAGAGACCCACTCACTATCAAAGATAGGGTAAATGAATCCTGCATCTACCAATTTTTGCAGTTCTTCTTTGACTATATCTTTAAGAGCTAGATTCATCCTCCTTTATGGTTGCCAAACCGACTTGCAACCTTCTTTGATGTATATGTGGTGAGTACACACTGAGGGGTGTACTCCCTTCATTTCATCATAACTCCAAGCGAAGGATTCTAGGTTTTCTCTCAACATGTTGCATAGCTTTTCTTCTTCAAGAGCAGAAAGAGATGGATTATTTTTCAAAGTTTTCTCTAGGCCGAATTCTATAGTTTTGACATAGAGTGGGTTGGAATCGACAAAGCATAAGTCAATTGGATGATTGTTTTTGGTTTCCCTTACTTCTTCTTCTAATGGCAATGAACTAGGAGTTGGACTTTGGAGCAAGTGTTCAATTAAGTCATCCTCATCTTGCCGTCCTCCTCCTATGGTTGCTTCCAAATCATAAAGTTGGGCAGAATAAACCTCATCTTCTTCCTCCTCCTCCAACCATAAAGGTAAATCATGCTCTAGAGACTGCTTGGACATATGCCCGTTCTTGATGGTCATATTCCCAGCTCTGCAGCTAATGTAATCATCGGTTGTGGCCAACCATGGCCTCCCAAGGATGAGAGGGTAACCAGTAAGCTTAGCCTTAGGCTAGAGAACTAGAAAATCTAGAGGGTACTCCAAGGAGTCAATGGAGACCATTACATCCTCCACAATTCCCTTAGGGGTGACTGTGGAATGGTTCCTCAATGACCCTTGGAGGTTGAGCTTGAGCATGGTGTCCTTGGTCATCACATTAATGGCAGGATTTCTATGTATTTCACAAAGGGGTTAATCCTTTGTGAAAAGAGTTGTCTTTGAGATTAATTATTTCATAATCTTTATTAATTATCTCTTCAATGTCAATCTGCTTTAGGTTTTGAATATCTAATTGTGTAAACTTTGTGGGATGGAATCTATCTATCTCTTCATCCTCTAATTTGTTAATTTCTATTTTATCCGTAAAATCAAGATCTAATGTTATGTCAGTATCTATGTTTCTATTTACAAATTCTTCCTCTGAAGTTAAAAAATTGTTTACTTGTTGATTATTAAGAAATACTTGCTAGTTTTTCAAGTTGTCTGGGATAGTAGGTCTATGCCTAACCTCCGCAATGTACTAATGGTTAGGTTGAAATGGTAACATACAAGTGTTGGCAAACATTGCTAAACTATGAGCCTGCATATTATGTTTCCTTGGAATGACTGCAAGCTTAGTTTCTAGAAAAGTGTTCAATATTTCTACAACTGTTCCTCTATAAAAACATAATCTAGGGTATTTGGTCATATATACAACATTAATTTTTTTGATAACCAACTCAGAATCTCCCATAATAGAAACTCTTATAGCTCCTAACTTTTTAACCAATTTGAAACCTAAAAGAAATGCTTCATACTCAGCCATGTTGTTGGTGCACTTGAAATTCAGTCTGTAGGCATGGTCCTCTGAGTAATCATTCTCTAAATTGTAGATCAACACTCCTATTCCTGCTCTTGACTTGTTCACTGATCCATGAAATTAAGATGCCATAGTATTTCATGTTCATAATTCTTACTATCTTAGGGGACAAAATTTTCTTTGATTAAGGTCTCTTGATTATCTTTGTTATATGAAAGCTCTTGAGTTTGGACAATCTCATTTTGAACTGTAACTGCAATTTCGTTTGGTTCTGAAATAATGCTATTTAAAGCAGTTTCTTGTGTTTGTTTAGCATTGTACAAAATAAAAGAATCAATGTCAGAATGCATGGGAAAGATAGGAAAATTTTGAGGCCTAGCTTGGCTACTCACTACATATTTCATTAGGGTGTCTCTGTACATTCTTTTAGGATGTCCAAAGGCTAAAATTGTGGCATATGACACGTCAAGTTGCAAAGATGCTTGGAGTTTAGCCCCCCATGATCTAGACTATATCATGCCATACTTAGGTGGTATATCAACAACAACTATGTCCATGAGGATTGTATTAGCAGGGTATTGTATTATGGAAGTACACAGGTCTTTAATTAGCCCTAGGCACTTTACTTGACTTAAATCAAATGAAAACATGTCCTTTTAAGGCCTAATGATCTCTAAATTCATTTTTTCCACAAAGTATTTAGGCACTAAATTATGTGAAGCCCCAGAATCTAATATTGCATTGTGTAAGATCATATCATGAATGTTAAGGCTAATATAAAAGGGTGGTTTCCCTCCTTCTAATGGTTTTCCATTAACATCAAGACCAAATATAAGCTCAAGCTGATCATCAAATAAGTTAACGGAGCCTTCATTCTCAACGAAGTTTAAAGATTTGCTTATTTGAGATTTGTAAGTTTCATTTTTAATCAACTCTGTTAAGGGTACTGAGATTTTTAGCTTTGCCACCTCTGCTCCCAAATTGAAAGGCAAAGGGGCTTTTTTTGTTTGAGGATTTAGATTTTTCATGGTAGGATTTGGAGTAGGTTGGTCTTATTTTTCGACATTAGAAGTCATTTTATGTGGATTTTCTAAGGTGATGTTTGGAGTTTCTTCCACTGTCTCTTTGGAGGGGGTTAAAGTGGATGGTTGATTATCAGGGGGTTGCTCATTGGTTATATCTACAATGGTGGGACCTAAAGGATTCTGATTCGGTCTAGAGAGGATTTGGAGAGTTTTTGTAACTAGAACTGTTTTGATTTTGTTAGGTTGATTTGGTATTTCTCTCTTGTTTTGGTCAATGGTATCAATGTTCTTTTTACTCCTCAAATTGTATTGTTTGTGCACTTCGAAGATAGAAGAATCATACCCTTGCTCATAATCAAATGATTCTCCTAATTGGGTCTACAATTTCTAAAGCATGTGTAATTCTTGATCATCTTGAGTCAAAAAGACAATTTCATCCTCATCTAATCCCATTAAGTTAATTTGTGTATCTTGTTCAGGGTCTTCTGAATGGGAAGTTTCAACATAGTTTTCTTGAAAAGGAGGCCTAATATTCTGATTAGGTCCATTTTTTCCTGTGTTTTGATTTTGATTCTTTCTAAAATTTGGATTTCTCACTGGAGGTGTCTGTTGATTATCCTAGTGAGGCTTTCTTTCAATTTTATCTATCCTATCCATCATTTTTTCCATTCCTTTGGCTAGGGCATATATTTTAAGGTCAGAGGATGAAGCTTCATCTTTCAAGGGTCCTCTCCTTTCATTCCTCACCCTAGCTCTTTTTGCTAGAAAATTAGCTTCTACACTAACTGCTACACTCTGCATGTCTTCTAAAGTTGGAGGATTTATCTCTCTAAGTTGGAAGGCCATATTAGTATGAAACCCATCAGGAAAATTTATAAGAGCTAAGCCTGGTGGGGGTCTGAGATTGCCTAGTACTGCATTATATATATTGTTGAATCTAGTATAGTAATCCTAGACTGTTTCATTTGGTCCCCTCTTGAGGTTTTCATATTCTGAAAGGATCTGCAAAGGGTTCTTTTTCTTTTCCCATATATTTTAAAATTGCTGATAAAATATTTCTATAGTGTCTATGTTATTAGCAAGTAAAGATATAAACCATGTTCTTACATCACCAACTAGAGTCTGAGCAAAAAGTCTCATTTGGACATCTCCAATATCAATTTCATGTAATTCAAAGAAATCTGTCATTTTGTTTGTGTGCTATTGTGCTGTGTAAGTTCCTATGCCATCAAATTGGACAATTTTGTTCTGGTAATCTTGTGGCATGGCACCTCATGGAGCAGGAAATATATGAGGAGAATATCTATTTGCCATGGCTCTAAGTTGGGAAGGACTAGGACGTGGAGTCTGGATACCAGAAGATGATACAGTGGGTGACAGAGAACTAGGAGTAATGGGTGACTGATGTGTAATGGCAGGTTGATGAGGAAGCGAAGGTATAAATGGAAGTGTGGAATGAACTTGAGAGATGGAAGGGAATAATGGTGAACTAAAAGAGGTTGAAAATGTTTTAGAAAGCTCAGGGATATTAACAGTAGTGAGGGATGACTGAGGGGAATTTAGAATATACCGATCAATTGACAATTTTGCCTTTTGGACTTCAAGTTTTGCTGTAAATTCTAGATCTAGAACTATGTCATCAAGTGCACTTTCAGACCTAGTTCTAAATTGGGAAAGGTCAAATGACTTGTCAAAGGGGAGGTCTTCTAAAAAAAACCACTCATCAGGGCATGAATCTGCTTTAATTGAAGGTGTAGGACTGACTGAACTTTCTTGTCTTTTGGATATTCTTGACATCAGATTAGGATTATCAAATACTTAGGGAAGATTTGGATTTGGGTTGGCCCTAGTATAGCGAGTTCTCCTTGAAGCCAGAATTTCAAACTTTTCTAGTTACTTTATTTTTATGAAATTTTATAAATAACTTCTAATAAACCCTTCAAGGGACTCGAAATAATTATTTGACATTTCTCAAAGGTTTATTAAGACTGAGGATTTGAGTTCCCCAGTATGGTTGCCACTATGTTATCACTCAGAAGTTTTCCCTAGAAGTTATCAAAAGAAGGAATAATCTGAGGTAACTACAAACCAAATCTTTTAGACTCAGATTCTACCCAACCTAAGTTGAGAGAGGGCTCTCTCTTTATAATTTAACTTTGTTTTTTTATTAGATTTTAGGCTAGTTCTTAGTGTTCATGAGGATTCTGATTTTTATTTGAAGTTGGGTGTTGGAAGTCTTGGAACAGATGGATAGAGCTAGGTCTTTAAGCTGTTGGGATATGGAGTCAATCAAAGGATAGCTTAACTAGACCAGATCATTAAAGGGATTATTTACAGGGTGGGCTAGCAAAGCAAAAGGAAAATCTTCAAAGGGCTGATGGATGGAATGATTCTAACCAGGGTAAAAGGGCAATGAATATTCCTTAGAGTAGGATCAGAATGAGGAACAGAGGGTGATCATCAGCAAAGAGAAATTAATAAATCTTTGCTACATAGACCACAGGGGAAAACTATAGAAGTAAGGGAGCATTTAAGAATTCCCTAACTAAGATAGTTTAGCAGAAAACATAAAGAATGTAAATAGTCAAAACAGAGTGCATTAAAGCAAGTTTTGAAATATCATTCCTAGTTTACCATTTAGATTTCATAGAAACACATATGATTATTAATAAACATAATGAAAAACAATAATGCACATGAGAGAATACTTATTTGATTTTCTCTTAACACAAGAATCTTGTAAAATGTCTGAACTTTATTCCATGATCCAGCAAGCCAATCCAACCTTGATACAATAACACTTTGATTTTAGATACAAGTCTACAAAAATGTCTTTGAATCCACCCAAAATAATTCAAAATGGGAATTATTTATACAAAAAATATTACAAAATATCTCATAACAGTTTTATTTAATTAAGGAAATAAAAATATCTTCAAGCATGAAGATAGAGACAGATGGAAAACTGTATCATGTTGTCCCTCTTATTATGGTAGTGTTGGCTATTGCAGTTAAACTTGAGCCCTTTTAGGCTGGCTGATATGTGCATGATAGAATCATCTTTGACTTTGGTCTTTTACTGATACTCTTTAACCCGATACTCTTTGACCCTGTTCACCTGTTTCATCTGGTTGCTATTCAGATTTACTGTGGTAACTTATAGTAAATCTGCCATTTTTCCCCACCATTCATCTTCAGGTAATTTTAGTTTGAGCATTCTTCTATATATCTCATCTGCTTCAATGTATTTACCAAAATTTGGTTTGGTGACAAATAGATGTTTCACCTCATGCTCTAGGAAAATTAGATTTTCTAAAGTATCATACAATACTTTCCCTATTGGCAAGGCTTTAATTCCTTAAGTGCTTGCTTGTTCCTTGGACAATTTCTTTAATATGTCAACATAGTCCAATTCAGTCATAAGTTTGTCATGGATGACCATAGGACTTGGAAGGCCTTTATCCCTCAAAATTTGAAACTTTGCCATGAATATGTCAATGCCAACTTGCATGTTATGGCCTTTTTCCTCCAGGTTAAGCATAAGGTTTCTTTTAGAAAGAACATTTTTGACTTCAATTATGGCTTTAGTTCTATCCTCCACACCAACCTCATTCAGTTCATGCTTGTTCTTTTTGTTCCAGAAGTGGATGAGTCGATGAGCATCCTCAGGCTAGCCTCCTGAGTCTTCCTTTACCTTTTGAATTACCTCGGTGGCCACTTTCACCAGTTCTGTTTGCTCAAATATTACTTGAATTGATGGCCAAATATCATTGACAGAGTCAATGATATTGGCCCAGAGCATCTCCTTAGTCTGTCCTAGTGGCTTTTGTAAAGTTAGATCCTTCTCTAGGACCTTAATCTTCTCACCCATCCTTAGGTCTTTTTGTGTTTCTTCTCTTTGTTGAATTTGGGCAAGCTTGCAGTCAGTTTCTAAGCTTGCCACTTTCTCCTTGAGCCCTTTATGTTCTGTTGCCTGGATGGACATTTCCTCCATGGCTTTCACTAATTCTGTTGTATTTTCTATTGAGGTACCTGCTATTGTAGACTCAATTGCAACTGGAAGTGTTGTGGCAGGTGGAGCTAGTGGTGCCAAGGATGTTGTCAGTGTTGAGGGAACTATAGTTGTTACTATGGGAATGTCAGCTGTGGAAGTGGTGGCTAGTTCACTTTGTTTGGATTGAATCAATGTGTCCAATTCTTTCTTTGTTTATTTCAATTGGTCATTTAGCATGAGTACGAAGTCCATAAGCTCTTCTTGTCCTTTTTGGGTCTCTAGGACTTCTTCTGTCTCCCAGTGATGCAGTGGAGGAATCTTCAAAGCAGCTATGTAATCATTTTTCTTTTTGATCAATTTTTCAGTGGCCTTCACATCTTTGGGATCATGTCCCAACTCAATGATTAAGTCCTCTAAGGAATTGATTCTACTGTCCTCTTCCTGTGAAGAGGCCTTTTCCAATTGGAATTGAGTTGATATCTTATTTAGGGAATTCTGCAATTAATGAGTTGTGATGGCTTTCCCTGTCAAGGTGGAGTAAATCATCTCCCCTATCTGTTTATGCAGCTCAATTTGGTCAATAGGATGTATGTCCTTTTACAGCACTTCAAAATCAATCTTCTTGAAGTCAGCTACTGTCCTTGGTTTTTGTGTAGTGGGATTCATAAATGTCATCTGCATTTTTCCCTCTTTCACATCATAGGCTAACATTAGCCTTGTCTAGTTTGTAGGTGCTATCTTAAGGTATTGTGCATAAGTTTGGGCTTTCAGCCTCTCATTCCTGGCCTTTATATCCTTGTACCTTTCTCTAATGCCTTGATCCCTGTCAGCTGGCATCCTAAAGGAGGACACTTCAACACTATGTTGCCTTTCCAACATCTAAGTGTTTGATGTGGAAGGTTCTAGTGTGCCCCCAGAAGGAGTGGTAGGCCTACTTCCTTCTCTTTCTATGCTGGTGGCCTCCACTGTTTGTTCTGTGAATTCCTGCTCTGACATAGGATTTAACCTCTACCATTTGACTAGGATGATTTCTGCATATATTTGTATGGTTACTCTACCTGATGTAGTGGCCTCTTCCCTATTCCTTTTGAGGTTTTTCTCCTCATTTAGAGTAGTTTGCAAGTTAGGGGGAGTACTCATAGTGGGCAGTTGTATACCTGTTTGACCTAATTCCTCTGATAGGTCTGGCTGCTCTGACTCTTCTGGCACTTGGGACTCTTCTTCTATATGAGATTCACTTTGTACCTGTGATTCTCCTTGGGCTTGTGATTCTGTTTGGACTTGTGATTCTCCTGGCACCTGCAGGAAAGAACCTTCATCAAACCTTTTCTCTAAAAAATTAGAGTGTTTTCAATTGCTACTTCAATGTTGTCCCTATCTACTAAAATATTCTCCACCCATTCCAATTGATTTGTGTATTTCTCTATATCAGGGATTCGGTGGTGAATGTAGGGAGCCATCTTGTTTTTCTGTCTCCTATTGCAGATGAAGTCACATGGGTCATATGTCCACATGAAGCTTTGATTTAGTTTGAGTCTATGAAGGATTTATTCTGCTTCTCTTCCAGCTTCTCTGCTATTATATACAAAGGGGCCTAGTTGATCTTTGATTCTGAGTTGGGCCTTCTTCTTAGCATTAACAAAATATACCTCATCTAAGTTGATTATTTACCTGTAGTACTCCAAAGAAAATAACCTCATTGGGAGGTATCTGGGTAGTTTATATGGGGCCAACTCATAGCCATAGATTCTAAGTTTTGTGTGATTTTGGTATAAGTACCAATCTCCCACTTTGTGTTGTTTTGACAGCAGCATGATCCTCCTGATATCTGAACTGATTCTTGGAGGAGGACTTCCTAGCAGCATGGTCACTATTGGATGTACAAAAAGATCAATGAAATCTTTGTATGGATATGGGGAATCATGCTTATGTATCAAAGGAGCCCAAAAAATTATTGACCTAGGATGACCTTTAGTGTCAAGCTTTTGGAGAGTGAAAGGGAAATTGTCAACTTGGTAATATAAGAAAAGGTGGTACAAAACAGAAGAATACTTAAACACTCTTTCATTACTCATTCTTAGAAATTGTTGATGCATCTTATTATATATGTACTTGGCATAATCATACATGAGAGTAAGGGGCTGTCCTGGAGTAAAAATGGATGTCAAGGCTAAGATGATTTCATCTATGTACTCACTGGTGGTATAACCTAAAACACAAGAGATCATTGCCACTATATCCTGACCAAATGGGGAAAATATGGTAGCTACATAATGGGGAGGGTCTTTTAGGATGTGCTTTTCCTCTCTGATGAAGGTTTGGAGCATTTCAGCAAGTTTGGCAATAGTAAGCTTAGGAAATTTGTCTAGTAGGTCTCCAATTGAAATAGGAGTTAAGTTCTACCCTGGTTGTAGTTGCAGAATTTCATTGATTGACTTGGTAGTGATGGTGAAAAGTATGGTGTGGTTAGGGGACATCACTGCTCTTTGACTAGGAATGTAGTTTGCATGGCAATAATGGACAATCTCTGGAAAGATGTGTACATAAGGGAATTGGTATTTGGGAAAATTAGACTCCCAAAGACCTATTTTATCGGTGTGGTTGAGGTAGTGGGGTGGTGATAAGAGGTTTACTTCGTACAACCTTTGGGAGCTTGGTGGTATTAGGGGGAGGCCACCCGATTCCACTCATCGAGCACCACGTTGCCTCGAGGACCCAATGGAAAATAGCCCATTTCGGGTAGGTATCATTCATACTTCGGGCCCTTCTGAAATCAACATGAGCCATCGGATGGTGGGGGCAGATCGTGTAGTGGTTGGGCACATGAGTTGCACGGAAGGTAATGGAGTGGCCTGGTGGGCAATTAAGCACAATGGTTTTAGTTAATGAGGGATTAAAATGGGGATAAAGGTATCGGGTAAGATTTGATTGGTGAATGGGTTGACTTTAATTAATTGCAAATCGATTAATTATGTCATTTATTGGGGTTGCGTAATATAAAGTTTATTTTTCAAACTTTGGGGTGGGGATATTAATATTAAAGTGGTTTTAATAAAATATATGGGAAAGGGGTTTTTTCTTCAGGAATTAACATATAAATAATGTTAAAAGTTAATATGAAAATTGTGGGGCATAAATGAAGTGCACTAAGCATAATGTATTTTTGTAATTTTATTTTCTTTTGACATAGAACATTATAACTTAAGCTAAGTGCATTTTTGTGGGTTTTTTGTAAAAACGGGTATCCATGGGGGTGATTGCTTTACCTTAGGAAAATGGTGTTTTAACCTTAGGAAAAGGGATTTATTAGGGGAAAATGAATGAATTGAAGGGGGTGAATGCTTAGGAGGGGATTTTAGTACTTAAGATTTATAAGTCATTGGGCCGAAGGTCCGGTCCCTTCAGAAGTCAGAGAAATGCTCTGAGCCCCTTTGACTTAAGATTTTGGGTACTCCAAACTTATTCTGGGAACTTAGTTAGGTAAAGGGTGAAATGATTGAGGGGAAATTAGTTAATTTGACTTTGTGAACTTTTTGTTAGTCCAATTTCTCATTCATACTTAGAACTTTCATGATGAAGGTGATAAGTATGCTTTTTGTCTAACAATCATCACAATTCTACAACCTTTGTTCTACTTACCCATCTACTCATCCTACCATTTTTACTCCTCTTTATTAGGGTGAATTTAAGCTAACAAACCCTTATCAAATATTTTCTTTTCTTTATAATGGTAATCTAGCTAAATCTAACCTTATTACATCCAAGGGCTCAGATTAAACAATTGAACTCCTTTTTATTTACTCTACCTAATCTACTTATCTGCCAAGATTACACTATTTGGTCATATTTTTATTCTCTATCTATAAAAATGAAATTGAAACATGAAATTGCCAAGTTTAAACATTTTGACCATCATGGATTGTGGCATAGGTTACAAACTGCACACAATCATTGATTCTGCATAAAAAGTAAATACTAGTGGCATTTTGACTAGCACACTTTCATGGTATTTTCTTTTATTGGGGTTCATATTTTTCTTTATCCTTTTTGACCTTTTTATTCTTTTTGTCCTTTGATTTTTCTTTTAGGACATACCGTCTTTTCATTTTTTAATTTCTCAAATATGGAAAACATTTGCAAAAAAGCAAAGGTATGTACATATTACAGGTTTAATCTCAGCCATTCAAAAATTATGACTCCTATTGGTATAGGAACCTAACAGAACCCAATTGAAAAACATATCTTGACGTGCTCTTTCTATCATCGACACTTCCTACCCAATCACTATCAGTGTAACCAACGAGCCTGAAATCACTTGTTGCAGTGTACAAAATGCCATACTGTTTTGTCCCATTGATATACCTTAGAATCCTTTTCGCTGCTTGCCGATGCGTCTCCTTGGGTGTTTCCACGAACCTCGATACCAAACTCACTGCATACATTATATCTGGCCTAGTGGGGCTGAAATACATCAAGATTCCCATCATACTTTTGTATAATGTTGGATTAACATTGTTTTTGCAATCTTATTTGCTTAACTTCAACCCCATAACAGTTGGAGTAGGTGCGAGCTTGTTGTTATGCATCTTAAACCTTTCCAAAATGATTGCTACATACTTTTCGTGAGAAATAAAAATGCCATTTTTTGTTTACTTCACTTCTATGCCCAAAAAATATCTTAACAACCCCAAGTCAGTCATTTAAAATTCATTCTTAATGACTTGTTTGAAATCAGTGATGAGGAAGTCATCACTTCCTGTAAAAATAAAATCATCTACATATAAGACAATAATAAGAATCTTATCATCACTCTCTTTTATGTAGAGAGTAGTCTCTCCGTCACATTTGTCGAAACCATTGTCCAACAAGTAGGCATACGTTCTATTGTACCATGCATGCAGTGCTTGCTTCAGCCCATAAAGAGATTTCCTCAACTGATACACTTTGTCTTCTTTTCCTTCTACCTCATAACCAGGCGATTGCGCAACATACACTTCCTCTTTCAACACTCCATTCAAGAACGCTGATTTTACATCCATTTCATACACTTTCCATTTATGTTGCATGGAACTCACCACAATTGTACACACTGTCTCCATCCGCGCAACTAGCGCGAACATATCCACGTAATCTCTTCAATGCTATTTCTTGTATCCTTTGACAATTAGCCTTGCTTTGTGCCTTTGAATCTTCCCAATGACATTTCTCTTGGTCTTATAGACCCACTTCACTCCATTGACTTCTTTTCCTTCAGAAGGTCCACTAACTCCCATGTGTCATTCCTTTCTATTGCTTCTTTTTCTTCCTCCATTACCGCAACCCCTTTTTCTTCTTTGACTGCGTCTTCAAAATGGATTGGGTCATCTACATGACAAAACAAAGAAAATAATGAATTAATACCAACATTGCTATCAACCTCATCTTGCTCATAAATTTCATTTAGATTTCTAAATTTTGGTCTTCTTGTGCTTGTTGAAGATGGGCTTGACATGTCACTTGGTGTTGCGCTTTGTGGCGTGCTTGGAGAAGCACTTGATTGACTGCGTGGCACTGATCTATTATTTGTTGATGGTGTTGCTTGTTTCTTGCTTTGTTGCACTTGAATAGGAGTAGAGGGAGTCACTGTTAAGGAATTACTTTCTGTTGTTAATTCCTCTTTGTCCTTATGTGGTATACATGCTTTCACATTGACTGTCTTTTCTAAACTTCCATCCCACGATTCCTATTCTATGAACTGCACATCTCTGCTGATTATGACCTTCTTGTTCTATGCCTTGGATTCATCATTGTATCCAAAAAATATACATTTCTCCCCCTTGTTGTCCAATTTCTTCCTCAACTCGTCCGCGACATGTGCATATGCCACACATCCAAAAACTCTCATGTGAGTGATGCTATGCTTCCTTCCACTCCATGCCTCTTTAAGAATTATGTTCTGGATGCTTTTGGTTCGACGTCTATTCAAGATATATGCTGCACAAGTGACAACTTCAGCCCATTAATCATTTGGAAAATGCTTTGCCTTCAACATATTGCTTGCCATTTCCATAATGGTCCTATTCTTCCTTTCCGTGACACCATTTTGTTGAGGTGTATATTTTGTTGTAAATTTCTTGTGAATTCCATGTTCCCTACAAAAAAGTAGGAAATCATTTGAGATGTATTCGCCACCTCTATCACTCCTAAGGACTTTGACATAGTGTCCACTTTGCCTCTCAACAAGATCCTTGTATTGGTGAAAGTGCTCAAACACTTCACTTTCCTGTTTTAGGAGATAAACCCATGTCATCCTTGTGTAGTCACCTATGAAGGTCAATTGATAATGGCTGCCACCAATTGATGGTGTCTACATTGGTCCACATAAATCTGAGTGGACAATCTCCAAAGGTGCCTTTTCCCTTATTGACTTTCCTCCTAGAAACGTCTCTCTATGTTGCTTGCCCAAGATGCATCCTTCACATAGGCTGTTTGGTTTTTCTATGAGTGGCAACCCCTTCACCATGCCTTTCCTATGCAGCAAATTCAAACCTCCAAAGTTGAGATGTCTAAATCTCAAATGCCATAACTAGTTTTCATCTTTGACCTTTACTTGATAGTTCACTTGTGTGACAGTTGCCAAATTTCTTCCATCCTCTTATGAGTTCATTTATAGTTGTGCTTGTGCACCTTCTACCTTCAAATGTGATCTTATCTTTAGGGGAAACATTCTATTCTTTGTCATCTGAACCTTTGCTATCAACAATCTACTTGGAGGCCTATCCAAAATTGTGCACACATCATTTTTGAAGAAGACATTGTAGCTTTTTTGCATGAGTTGTCCAATGCTTATGAGGTTATGCTTGATAATGGGGACAAAGTAAACATCTAACATGTAATTCTTCTCCCCCTTCTTAGTTAAGATATTAGCTCTTCCTTTTCCCATGATAGAGACTTTGCTATCAATCCCTAATGTCACTTCAGATTTAACACTTTCATCTGGATTGGAAAACATTTCTATGTTCCCTGACATGTGGTTGCTACATATTGAATCTAGATACCATATATCACTTTGTTTTTCTCGTGCTATATTGCAAGCTAAAAACATGTTATCATGGTTCTAATTTTATTTTCTGAAATTTACACTTGGTTTGTTATTAATGTCATATTGCTTCTTTCTACATTCATTTGCATAATGACCATACTTCTTACAATAATGACATTAACTTGAGATTTGTCATACCTCTTACCTTGTGCTTGATTTTGGCTTGGGCCTTGACTTGGATTTTGATTGCTGCCCCTTCCACTTGATCTTGAAGGGTTGCTTCTTCCACCTCTATGTGGACTTCTTCCTCTTCCTCTAGCTTATGATCTTCCTCTACCTCTACCTTGACCAAAGGAAACTTGTGTCTTGAAAGCATGTTCCAATGAGGAGCTTGTTGCTTTATTCATTCTATGTTCATGAGAAATCAATGATGCATGAAGCTCATCTAGTG
Organism: Pinus taeda; assembly: GCA_000404065.3. Classification (NCBI taxonomy): domain Eukaryota; kingdom Viridiplantae; phylum Streptophyta; class Pinopsida; order Pinales; family Pinaceae; genus Pinus; species Pinus taeda. The sequence continues at coordinate 75,720 of APFE031106835.1, read as the reverse complement.
AGAACTGTCAGAGATCCTTTGTCTCTTATATGGCCACAACAATGGCATCAAACCTTGCTAGCAGGCTTCTCAAAACTCTCTCAACTATTCTACTTTATTCGAGTGTCTCACCATGAGACCTGATTTGAGTAACCAACCCATTTACATGTGTACAAAATGAGTCTACATTCTCAAACTCTTTCATACAAAGTGTTTAAAAATCTCTTCTCAACATTTGCAATTTTGTTGTCTTGACTTTTGTCATGCCTTGGTAGGCTATCTGGAGGGTGTCCCATGTTTTCATGGACTTCGTTGTTGCTGCAACCCTTGGGAAAATACTTTCATGAACTGCTTGGAAAATATATAACAGGGCTTTTGAATCCTTCTTCTTCTTGTCCCTCAAAAAATCTCTTTCTGCTTGAGATAGGACATTGTATGTTGCTGCATCTGCTGGTTCTGGAAAACCATTCTCCACCAAATCCCAAATGTCTTGAGATGAAAACAGGGACTTCATTATAATAGCCCAATAATCATAATTTTTTCCATTAAACTGAGTTATCTGAGTATTAGTCAAGCTTGTGCTTGATGTTGCCATTTCTAAGTGTTAAAAAAAAAAACAACCTACCTACTAGTAAATTCGCTCCAAAGGAAAAAACAATTTGCCCTCAAAACAATTTTAACTGCTAGTAAAAAAACTTATTTTATTCTAACGGAATTTAACCCACTCTAATACCATGTTAGAATTTTTTTTACGGGGCAGAGGTGCTCAGAAATTAGTTGCGGCAAAGTCAACTGGCTCAGAAATAGGTTGCGGCAAGGATATCACAACTACATAGGGGCTTAATTAAACACAGGAAATAGCTCACGACAAAACAGAAACAAAAGAGGGTTGTCGTAAATTTACTTGTGTAAGATTAATACCATAACACAACGAGCCACACTTTATATTATATGTCAGAACATAAGGAAATACATTCACGTGATAAATGGAGGCTACAGCTCAAAGTGAAAAACACAACAAACTTACTGCTATTTACACATCACTGGGTTGTGAAGTAAACTTCTGTAAAACTCTGTAAAAGTGGTTTTCACATGCCCACCAATATTTCCTCCACAATTTTCTCCTCACTACCTCATAGACTCTCGCTATTTAACTTGCCCAACATTACAAATGACTTTTAAATCCATATTTATCTCAAGATACAAATTTGACATTAATACATGACATAGAAAATAATTAATACCCAGCATGGGTGATTTTACATAATAATTGGTTTTCTGAACTTGCAAGTGTTGTTGGTGTGGGAAACAATTGTGGAGTGAATGCTTGCCCATACTTATTTACCAAAATACATTAAATGCCTTAACTTCTCTGCTATGTTGCGAAATGGTCAGTGATTTACTTTTGTTCTGACTTCAGTCCTTCTGCCTACAAACAAAATCACAACCATACAATAGTTAACTGGGCAAGCATGGTCTTTGTCAATGTGTTTAAGGCAGTGGTTGGGATTATTATTTCCAAGCATACAAGAGGGCGTTGATGAAGAACTATCCCATAATGTTCAAGTGATTGATTTCACATTGGAAGCCATATTTTCAACTTGCACAATCATAAACCAAAACTACACAAGCACAAAAAGAAACCACATGAATGTGGTTGTCAAACTATCGAAAGGAACACTAAAATATTTTGAATCTAAATTGTGAGAGCCCACAAGAAGACCATGCAACTGCTGCATTAAAAGAGATTATGCCAAAAATTGTGTACATGCATCTAAGGCCATTTATTAATCAATGGATATGGATTGTTAGTGTCAACAGTTACTCCATCAAACACATAAAAAGGAATGATGATAGTGAATTTAAAAGGTAGGATAAATGTCATTAGCATGGGGCAACAATCAAAGACACAAGAAGTAAAACCAAAGATACTTATGCTATGTTGAGCATATAAATGGTTTCCTACACACATCGTAGAATGGTGGAAACAACATAAACATATGGAGGCTTGAGCATGTTATATAATGCACACAAAGGCAATGAGATATAAAAATAGCACAAGGACAAATGTGTTGGAATCATACAATGTCAGTGCTATAAATAGACAAAGCGAAGTACATTACAAGGATTTTGAGCCCTATATGGAAGAGGACCATGAGGATGCATTGAATTGAAGTGATTGTAAGGAAACAAGAATTTCACTACAGAAATAGTATAGATGTCAAAGAGGAAGTGGGCATTAAGCCCTTACGTTTCATGGATTTCTTGGATATTGAAAAGGTGTTTTGGAAGTGGATGATATTAAAATTTGTAGCATGAAAATCCAAATGGTTTTTTATGTGGTGAAAAAAATGTCTTATCAATGTATTGCAAGCTAAATAATGTGATAAAAGGATCACATGGATGAGAAATAATAGAAAATGAAACAAATTGATTTCACAACAATGTTTAAAATATAATGCACTAATACCACGGAGTGAAAAGTTACATCATCATAACTAATGAAAAGGAAGACTAAGCCATATCAAGGCTAATATCTCAAGGCTATAAATTCTTACCCATTATTATTTATGATATTTCTCATTATTTCATTAAAGTGTTTTTGTTTTGATGTTTAATCATTGGTTGTGTGTGCTTGTAGGATTGGTGTTGTAAAACAGTATCTTGTTGTGCTCCCTCGACACGTGACCTTAGACAACAAGGGAATCAAGGGCAGGGCAAAGACACATCAAATTCTAAGAGAATTGTTCCTTATACAAAAGGACTTGTCAAGGCCAATTTAAATCTCCTTCAACAAATGGTTAAGGATAGGATATGAGAACAAAGAATGATATCGAGTTGAAGATTATACAACTAGGGTTTCAACTAGCAAGAAATCTGGCTGCTTATAGTGGCCTAAGGCATTGTCTCAGCATGTTGTAGCTACTACAACACCCTCCAAAATTTTGGCTTACACTAAATTTCGGAGCCTTCCTTACTCTTACATATTGTCGTCACAAACACTGAAAATCATTTCATGATATTTATTGTAGTATTTTTCTCCCTTTTGCAAGTCGGGTTAACCATCCTCTTTCGGTATGAATGGTTGTTGCACAATGTCTAGAAGTTTTTTCTGATGGTTTCAAGGGTCTAGTTGTGTGTATATGAGTTATTCTAACTATGTAAAAATCTATTGCACTTGTTCACAAAGTTTCAAGAACTTTCGCACAAGTGTCGTCTCAGTTGTCCAAAAGTCTATCTTAAGTGTTGCACTTGTTGTAAATGGTCATAAAGTGGTCACACATAGGGAAATACATTGTTCTTATGTCCTGGGTGATCTATGGTGTTATGTCTAAAGAATTCTAAGTGTAACATCATAGTCATAGACTTATTACTGTTCACATCAGTCTAACTAGTTTTACACTTAGCCATTTCCGAAAAGGCTTTTCGACTAAGCAACTTACCATCACTCATCGTCCTTCAACTGTGCACTATGTAGTTCCAACCCTCTAATTGAGACCTTGGCCCTTGACATTGTGCAATTTGTAGTTACTGTCTCCCAAGACTACTACACTGCGTAATTCATTTTCTCAAGTTGCAGCCTTAGCCCCCAAAATTATGCAATCATTCCTCCCAATCTGGCTTTAACTGCTCACTGTGCAATCACAAGCCTCAAGCTCATGCCCTTAGCCTTTGAAATATGCAATTTCATAATATCCATATCTCCCTTGCCTCCCAAAACTATGCAATATGTCCTCTTAATATCACACCCCCTCAACTTGTCCCACTGGTTCTCAAAACTATGAATTCTTGTCCTTTAGTGCTACCTAAACTGTGGACTGCATAGTCTAAGAGCTCAATCCTCACCGCTAGCTACTATAACTACGCACTGCATAGTCATTGAACCCTCTTCCCCAACCTGTCACCTAGATTTGGCTCAATTAATGGATCAAAGTACACTATCTCAGATTAGGGGGTTTTTGGACTGATGTCATCTCATCATGAGTGAATTGCATATACATGTATTCTATCACACCATAGCAATATGACGAAGAAGGATATGAAGGAGGGAATATTTCTAAAAGACACACTTGTAACTAAACACACAAGCTAATAAATTAAGAAAAGAAAAAGGGACATCAATTTACGATCAGAACATAAGACTCAAGATTATTGAAGATTCCATGTCACCAAGTCATACAGAGGTGAAAAGAAGAAGTAGATTCTCAACACTCAGTAGTAGCAGTGGCTTGACATTGTCACTCATCATGTAGTCCATGTCAGTAGTATCATGTGATGTCATGTCATGAGTAGTCACATGCCACACCTTGTGGCCAATGATGTAAAATATGTTTCAGAAATGTATTGTAAAGTGAAAGTCCAAAGGACATGTGTGGAATACGAAGAGTCATTTAAAGTTGAAAAGTCATAGGAAGTCAAAGAGTCATGAGGGTTGTCAAAGGGTCACAAGGAAGTGGGAGCATCACCCCTTGGTTATATATACTTCCTCATTGTATGACCAAAGGACTTTTCACCTTGGCTTCTCCTGCAAAGCATTAGAGAAATAAGCTAGTTCTTTGGGGAGCACGGAGTGGCTCCGATTCTCCACTATTGAAGCTAGTGATTTACATTGTAAACATGTGTCTTAGAACTTTTACTTAATAACTGAAGCCTTGAAAGCCAGCACGCTCTTCATGCATGGATTAAAAATTTTTGTAAGACTATTCTACAGATGTTTGTACTTCATGTTTTCTTTCACATGTGCTAACGTAGTTGAAAAAAATTGGTTGTTTTACTCCATATCTTATTTAGAATGTGTTTTAATGGTTGTTGTTGTTGTCCCATACTTGTGGACTATTTCACACGATATTAAACATAACTTTCCTCATTTGTTGGTTGTAACGACCATCACGTCCTCTGTGGAATATTCTGCTGAATGTTAGACGGATCCTTTTGGATCATGTGTGTCTCTTCTTGGATGGTACTACTACCTCTCTCTTAGAGGTTCACTTTTCTCCCCTCCCCAAACTGTGTGAGGTCTAATTAAGACTTCATATCTAGGAGATACCATGAATGTTTTTAGATCAAGCACCATTAACATTTCTGGTGCTAAAAGGAGGGAAGTCAGGCTTTTATGGATGATAGCCCCACTAACCCCAATCTTACTTCATCCTTTCAAGGTAGTAACATTCCTAGCAACTCACCTGTGCACATTTCTGTAGTTGGTAATTCTTCTCAACCCGAGACTGCACAACCTTACAAACTCACATACTGTTATGCGGAAAGAGTTATTTTTGCGGACAAAACTAACCTCCCTAGGAGTCTAAGACTCTCTAGTGACAAACAAGACAATTAAGAGAAATCCTTCTCTAAACATGCATTATTCTATGAGAAACCAAGTGTTTTTCGATCCTACCTCAAGTCCAACGCTCGTTGTAGCAGTCCAGCCTTGCTGATCTGGATGAGCTCCTCCTTCACTTTGAAACTTGCGTACACTAACAATCAAACGATTACATAACACCTGAATATTCCATAAAACAAAGCATATTCAACATATAGACCAAGGAGTATATGAAACAATTCATTAACACAAATCATTGAGAAGAATGGACTTATTTGTATTAAGGAAACAAAAAAGAAACCATGACAACCTTGGTGTTGTGCAAGCTCCTCCCAGGGTCCAGCAAGAGATTTCCTCTACTTTGACAAGCTCACCCACTTCCAATATGACAACAAGAAAGGATGGTAATCTCTCCTCACAAGTTTACAAGGGAAGTCCTAATTCCAGCAGCATCTACCCTTTGGAATGTTCAGCTTTCAACCTCCCCTCCTCTAGCCCAAGGCCTGTATTTATAGTGTTCTAGAGGAAGTTATTCAGTTCCAACATCAGTGGGATACTCCCTCTTTTGGATGGGGTAGCTCCTCTCTTGATGGGATAAGTTCCTCTATCATAGGGATGCATGAACCATCTGGAGGCGCTCAATACACGTCAAACACTCTTCTAGAAGTGACCACAAGTAACTTTTTTAAGATGAAACTCGCGCCTTTTGACCTTTACAGGGGTATGCACCCAACCTTTAGCTTACAGAGCGTACAAGTACGCAGGTACAGTGTGTTTTGAGTGCGTACACGTAGGCAAGGTAGAGCGAACCTGCGTACCCAGAGATAAACATGTTTTAAAGTGACTTTCTCTCTTTTTGAAGTTTGACATGAAGAGCAAAGGTTTGAGGCTTGACAAGGAGGACAAAATGGCTATTTAACTGCAGATAGACATGGTGACAAATTTCAGTGTAACAGATTGCCCCCTAAAGTGCGAAGCCTGTAATAGATAAGGGTTTTATATCATCTAGGAAGGGTGAAGTACTTTATCATTTCGAGGATTATCTCATCGAGAGCCTGGTTAGAACCTGCAATTTTCAACACAAAATACATGGATAAGATCATATCATCACTGAGGTAGGCATTCCCATACTCAAATCAAAACTTTAACTAACAGACTAACTATTCTGATACATGAATGATCTCATAATACATCATAATCATAGACTCGTGTAGACACAACATGGACGCAACCATCTGTTTATGATTGGTCTACAGTATAATGAATACAAAACTCCTCGCAACCTGGATGGTGGAAACTAGATCCAGGGTCTTCATCTCTACTTCCCGAATTGGTAGATTCTAGCCATGCGAATAAATGAGTCGATGTCGAACATGGTAGAAACCACTTGATTACCAGTCAATGATGTAAACTGTTAACAAGCGTGAGAGAGACCACCAGTAATGTCAATTGTTCTCAAAGTACCCAGCACAATCCATGAGATGTGAATGAATGAGTCTGTGTCGAACATTTCATGGAATCCTTCGATCGCAAGTCAATGATGAAAACTGACGTCGAAGGCGAGAAACCTGCCATTGATGCATGCAGACTCCAAGGTACTGACGATTTTTAAGTCAACTCTCTAGATAATGTGCTGATGTCGATAGAAAGTGACCCGTCGCAGGCAAGCCCACAACACGAAATCATAGTTCAAGTTGAAGAAATGTTGCTGTAAGGACTGACTCAATGATGATACAATGGATGATAGGTATTTTGCGGTTGAATGTTTTGTTTCAGACCTCTTGAACACATAACGACACAACAAATGGTTTGGTGACGAATGACTCAAAGTCGACTCCCATAAACCGGCTAAAGATGTCAATTGATCTTGGTCAACTGTGAGACAAGGGATTTCCCAACCCAGGTGAATGAATAAGTGTCGTGTTCAAGAGTGGTAGTAAGGTTTTATTTCTGAGACAAAAGGATATCAAATAGGCTCATTCTTCTCATTTTTTCCCCCACCATTTCTGGCAAGTACCTCTTTATTTTTTTACAAGCTTGAGGAGGATAACATATGCTTGTTTGTAAGCTCATCCTTCGGATGAGTCCAACTTAGTTTTTGATGCGAACCCTAAGAAGGAGTGGTCCGTTCCTGTTTGTAATAGAACAGGTCCTTTACTGTGAAATTTTAACGAGTCCAGTATAGGAGAAACTCGGCGTTTTTCATGTTTAGAGAGTCTGAAAAACTTAGAAGACTCCAGATTGGACTTTTTCGTAAATTTGTGTCTCCTAAGCCCGAAAAAGTATAAAATAATACCTAGGAGAACCGCTTGATCTTGCGACCAAGGATATTTTCATGTTAGTGTCTTTGACCTGAAAAGTAAAAAGTGATCAAGGACACGTCGTTTTATTTCCAATATCGAATTTGAAACGACAAAATTCGGCAATCTTTTCTTGTTTTTTCGGTCAGAAAGGGTTGTAAGGGGACTGTCTTTTAATTCCTTTTTAACGAGTGTAAAAGAAACGCTCGGCAATCTTTTCAGTTTTAGGAGTCAGAAAAGGGCTTAAAAGATGACTTTGATGTTTCACTTTTTCGTAAGTTTTAACGAGTTCGGAAAAATGATAAAAATGTACTCTACGAGATCATTTGAAAGACTTGACCTAAAACTACAAGAAAATTATGCAAAAAAAAAAAACTGAAATAACTAACCTAAAAATAATCTCGGGATTTTCATGAGTTTAATGAGTCTTGAAAATAACCGAAATTGACTCAAGATAGGTTTCATTTTTACAAAAGCTTGAAACAAAGAAAAATTATGCTTCGAAGTAATTTCATTTTTACACAAGCTTGAAACAGAGAGAAAATTGTGCTTGATGCCCCCTAAGCGTAACTGCTAGAGCGCATGCCTCCTAGCTTCATTTCATTCAACCAATTGGATGAAATCAAGGTTGAGTTACGAGATCATTTGAAAGTCTTGACCTCAAACTATAAGAAAACTATGCAAAATACTGAAATAACTAACCTAAATATACAACTTAACATCTATGAGGTCTAGTCAAACTCTCGACTCAATTAGAGGAGGATTTGCTTCATTTTTTAACGAGCTTGACACAGGAAAAGAACTATGCTCGGCTTCGGTTTCATTTTTACGCAAGCTTGAAACGAAAAACTATGCTTGTTATAAGTTCGCATGCCCCCAGCATAATGATGCAAATCAAGGTACATGCCCCCCAAGCTTCATTGCATTCAACCAGGTGGATGAAATGAAGGTTTACATTCGAAATCTTGCAAAGAATCATGGGAGTTGTTTCATTTTTTAGTGAGGTTGACACAGGGAAAGAACTATCCTCAAGACTACTCTCTACGATCTACCTAACAAAAACTTTACTCTAAAAACCTTGATTCATTGTTTAACGAGCTTGACACAAGACAAGGAA
>APFE031106835.1:0-41462 GCA_000404065.3 Pinus taeda | reverse complement strand
AAACTCATAACCTGCATATTTAATTTTGATCTAACTCTTCATAAGATATTTAATGCTTTCACACATTGGTGTAATGAACTTCTCCTCCTTATATAGTTTTAGTCCTTTCTCAATACCTTGGACCAGTACCTCGGACCAATACCTTAGACCAAATACCTTAGAGAAAATACCTCAAACCAATACCTTGGACTAAAACCTTGATTTTCCATCCCATACACACTTTTCCTTTTGTGAAAGTACGTGTATATGTATACATTCCTTTTGTTCTATTAACCCATGTGTATATGTTGCTTGGACAAAGTGAACCGGCGTATACTTCTTAAACCACTCTCTTTCTTCAATCTCTGGAGTTTGATCTGTAATCCTTTACTGTTAACTTGTTGTACTATGAAATGTCATCTGTGTGAGTTACCATCAAGGACAAGACTTGTATCATAATGCCAACAATCTCCCCCTCTGGACTTGATGGCAACAAAAAAACAACACCAAGACACTCTCCTCCTTTGACATCAAGGGTAAAGGGTGGACGAATATATTCTCCCCCTTTGATATACATTATGCTTTCCATGCTCCCCCTAAGTACATGCTGAGATGCACTAAACCATCCATGCTCCCCCTCAGCACTTGCAGAGTCTACAAAAATATTTTCCAAAAGAATAACATGACTCTATAACTCAACTAAGTGAGTATGACCTTCCTATTGCCAATGACTCATACATACATGAATCTCTGAACCAAGTGGGGATATACCAATTGTTTATACATGATTTAAATAGAAATTATTACATCATCCTTCCAATGCATAGTGGGGTTACGAATTAGGTCTTTGCATGACCTTTAAATGATATAAATGATATTTATAACAAGGAAAACAATATAAACAAGACCATGATAGTCATCAGCAACTATCATACACCATATATAATCTGCACAACAACATTAGGATCTCAGAGATCTATGGTTAGTGCTTTTTGAATCTTTGATCGGAGAATCCATAGTAAGAGAATTTTTACACCAACGTTTCGAATCCCAAATGGGATCCATCATCAGGGTTAAGAGAAAGATGAAGAAAGAAGAGCAGGATGGATCAATAGCCTGTATATGTCCATCATCAAAAGAGTCACCTGAATCAAACAACTATGTGGATCAAGAAATATTATTATCGTCATGTACCAAGGTCTTATAATATAATGCCAACAATGCATTATTAGAAACAAGTGCTCCCCTTGAACCTGTGCCAGTTGTTTACTATCAGATCTTATCATCTCATTTGTTAATAAGAATCATCAAGGCATCTTCGTCAACCAGTTATTCATCAACTTATTAACAACTTATGAGGACGAAAAAAACTCCACATATCATCAACGAACTATAACCATCATCAATTAGAACAAAATAGATAATTGATAATTGACTGAATCATATCAGACCCCTTTTCCTGAGTCCGTCCCACTACTTTTTCTTCAAAATACCATATACACGACTGTGTAGCTTCGAAATCATGTATATACATGACTTTTCTTCATGATAACTGTGTATGAGATATAAAGTACTGAAGTTTCACACTTTCAGCTCCCCCTGAGTCTTTTATGTCTATATACTGTGTTATGCCACATTTTTCTGGTTGTACTTCCTTCTTCTTCCATACCTTGGAGTGTGATAATGTTTTCTCCTTCTGGTATGTTGGCCAAAATTTTCTCATGCATATTTTTCTATGTGCCCAAACTTATTACATGCATAACATCTTACATGTTTCATATTCCTTCTATAATAGTCAATGGCTTTGTGACCAAACATATTGCAAGAAAAACAATATCCCTTAAAGTACCTAGAAGTTGATGGTATTTCTCTATGATGGTCTTGAACAATTCTACTTCTGTATCTCGCTGCAACATGTCCAAGATTATGACATATAAAACATTCAATGTTATTCATTGAAGGAAATAACTGACTATCACTTCCATAGTTAGGAGTAAAAGATTTTCTTTGAAGACTTTCTTTCCTTGGTTGTTGATGGGGTTGACCTCTCATCTCCTTATTGAGCATTTCAGATTTGGCATTAGAGTTCCTTGCCTAATCTTGTGATCTAGATTCACCTTCAACATAGTAATGAAAACCAAGACCAATTTTCATGGTAGGAGACCTTTGACTACGAAGAATATTATCCAAAATCTTAGTACTATCTTGAAATCGTAACATTTTATCCTTTTCCTCTAATTTACCTTTTAATATATTTACCTCAACCTAATATTTCTCTTCCTTTTTAGATATTGCTTCTTCATGGTTTCTTAAGCCTTTCTTCCTTCTTCTACTTGTTTCTTTAATTCGAGAATTTCATTTTCTTTTTCTTCATTTACTTGAGGTAGTTCTTGATTCTGCTGATTTGATTTTTCAAGATCTTCTCTTAGAAAGAGGATCTTAGATTCAAGACTTTCATAGTAATTGGATCTATCCTTAAGTCTCTTTATTGTTGTACTCTTTTCATTTTCATCATCCTGTAGCTTTTAACATTGATCTTCCTTTTCCTTGTATTGTTTCCTTACTTTGTTTCCTTCCTCCTACTGAGCTTTTAATCTGGTAACTTCTTCTCTAAAGGCACACTCCATTTTGTTAAATAAATCTTGTTGATCTCTAATTTTATCTGCGAGTCTTTTATCTTCTTCCTCTATGTTCCTTTCATGATCACTTTCAATATCTTCAACATTTCTTGAACATAGAAAAGTATCACTAGAAGACTAAAAATTTGTACCTGATATTTCTTTTTCTTGTTTTGAATCTGAATACTTGCTTCCACCTGATGGCCCATTATCTCTCTTGTTGTCACTATTCCTTTGAGATGTCTTCTTCTTCTTAGGCACTTTCTTCTTTAGCTTATTTCCCATTGTTTCTATGGATTTCCTTCAAGCGATCAAGCTTCTGCCAAAGGACTTGCTCTGATGCCAATTGTTGGATATACTACTAAGAGGGGGGGGTGAATCAGTATTTGTCGAATCAATAACTTTTTCTTTTCATACTTTGATTTATATACATTACGTCAATGAAGGTAACTCGCATGTACACACAACTGTATTTAAGGCAACCAGCGTATATCCAACAAACTTATGATTCAATTAATTCATCATATGTTGATCTTTAGTTAATGCATAGGTACTTCATTAACCATATAAACAGTAACCATGTGAAGTAATAACAGAACAAACCATCACACATAAGAAACACACATGAACACCAAGATTTAAGGTGGAAACCCAATGCAGGACAAAAACCACCTTCTGTTGTCTTCTTTTAATATAAGAAAAACCTATTTACAATCTTGTACTAGTGCAGACTCATACCAGTATGTAGGCACCCACCTGCAAAACGCTACAACCTTTTGTCATTCTCAAGCTTCTACTGGAAGGGGGTTACAACCCCCTAACTCTTGTACTAGCCAATTAATTTACTAGTATGTAGGTGCCAGCCTATTGAAGTCTCCAACCTTCACTCATTCTCTAGCTTCTACTAGAAGGGAGCTCCAATCCCCTGGCTCTTTTATTGGCCGATATGTTTACCAGTACATAGGTACCAGCCTACAGAAGGCTATGACCTTCTCTCTTCCTCCAAGGACCACATTTCATTAATTTTCAGATTGGATACTCCTGGAACACAACACCACAATCTAAAGGCCACTTTTCAGCCAATTTTCATACTGGACCCATTAGTAACACTGAAGCTCAAAATCAATGACCACTACAATACAACCATCCAATACATTTTCATCAACTCATCATTGAAAGCCAATCATCAATCTCTGATACAACTGAATCAAACAATCACTGAACCTCTAACACAACTGAATCTACCATTCATCCAAACTTAATCAAATTCAACCAATCAACTGGAACAGACAGATCACTGTAAATAGTACACCGATTTGAACCCAGAACACTACACTAACAATCAAAACCAAGTCCAACTTCAAACATCATATTTCATAATGCATATACTAGTTAGATGTGTCGAACTAGTGTGTATACACACTTTTACCATAGTGAAGTAGCATATAGGTCTGCAAATACTAACTTAAAACTTCACGGCTATTCCAAACTTCAGTCATAGCCAGATCACAACATTTATAGAATAAAACATGCTTTAGTATTCAGATCTAGACTATCCATGATCAAACCACATAATGATAATTCATTTCAGGCCTTACAATCCCGATCCATCATCCATCATCAACCACTTAAGTGCATCCTTATTTTAGATCAAGTAAAGAATCATAAACCCATAACTTGCATATTTTATTTTGATCTAACTCTTCATAAGATATTCAATGCTTGCACACATTTGCCTAATTGTCTTCTCCTCCTTATATATTTTTAGGCATTTCTCAATACCTCAGACCAATACCTCGGACCAAAACCTTGATTTTCCATCGCATATGTGTTTTTCCTTCTGTAAAAGTGCATGTATATGTATACACTCCTTTTGTTCTGTTAACCTGTGTGTATATGCTGCTTGGACAAAGTGAACCAGCGTATACTTCTTAAACCACTCTCTTTCTTCAATCTTTTGAGTCTGATCTATAATCCTTTGTTGTTAACTTGTTGTACTATGTACTATCATCTATGTGAGTTTCCATCAAGGACAAAACCTGTATCGTAATGCCAACAAAGTTGGGCATGCCATTGACTAGAAGAAGAGATTGACCAATGTTGTTGTAGATGTTGTTTTTTATAGTGTTCCATCGATACCATGCATAGGTAGACTTTATATGTAGTTGAGGTTATATTTTGTTTATTTTAAGAGCTAATTCAGGAGTATCTTTATCTGGTTAGGAAGTAGCTTGGTAGGGTTGTTGCTCCTGCTGATAACTATTATGTTGCATTGTATTTTTACTTTTTTAGTGATAGGTCCTTCTATTAAATCTCCAAGCACACTTTGTTACCCATGGAAATATCCACTTATTTCAAGATGAATGAGATGGAGACCAGGCATTTTGAGAGGACTCTTATTTTGTAGACAATAGGAGTTCTGTGAGGTGGGAGGAGTTATATGACATATATTGAAGGATGAACTATACCATTTTATGACACCAATCATATCCATGCCACAATAGTGGATCTCTATTGCACCGAGGGAGAAATGATAAAGTATTCCACTTTAAAGAATTGGTATGTCGGGGATGAGGAATGAAAATATGGGATTTATAATTTTATTACGAAAAGAGATTTTTGCGATGGAGACAAATCAAGGATTTCATGAACCTGATTAGAGGCTAGTTCAATAATCACCTGGAAATACTCAAGCATTGTTTTGAAGGGAAATGATGCAATTGGAGATTTATATTCTGTTTCCTTCAAAAATAACTGTCAATACGGGGGGACAAAGATGATTCATCTAGGGAAGAATTGCCAGAGTAGGATTGTTTCTAAAATTATATCTATAGGCAAGTGAAGGGACTACTACAAAGGATTAGTGCAGGTGCAGCCAAATTATCATAATGCAAGGAAGTTTTCACAGTGTGATTTGATGCTCATCAGTGATCAGGAAGCTACAAATACTTATTGTTACATTTAGGTGCAGTTGAGTTGCATTCTAAAGTCTCTAATTTCATTTATTGATATTCCTTCTTGTGCCCTTGTCTCTCTTAATTTCATTGTTGTAGGATTGGAATGGGTTAAAAAATCAAGCATATCATTGAGTCAAATAGACACCCACATGTTAGTACATGTCATTGTGCATACTCTTTGTTTTTGATACAATTAGAAGTGAGATATATGATGTGTGCACACACAAAAAAATCCTATCATGCATGATGAACCCCCCTACAATTCCATTTTCTATGGTGACATTTTATTTGCTTTGTTTATATAGGTCATCTAGCAATATAGTGGCCACTATCGAATGTTGAGGTATATGTCATACAAAAAATTTATTGTCTACTTTATTTTATATTCAAGTATTCATCGTCTTTCATGTCTTATACTTTGCATTGTTTCTTCTTTCATTTTCAAGAGAGGAACTCAATATTGATGGTAAGTAGCAACAATTGAAGAAAGAGGAGAACAATAACAGTGGAGCGACAAATGCAAAATGAGAGAGAGAAGTGAATCTGTTTAGTGATACCCTTAGAGCCAATATCTTGCATAAGACACACTCATAAAGACTGATGGTCAAGCCTTCAGAGTTGGTGAATTCACTTGCAATGCTTTGGCAACAAAGTGATAATGTTTTGAAATGATGAAACAATATTTCATGTGTAAACTATAGTCCAACCCATATTACGCTGGAAACTCATATTGTAATACTTGATAATTTATATAATAAAATTTATATGGTTGAAATTATTTTTATTTGCGCTTGATATTATTTAGTCTTGTAATTAACATATGTAATTTTGTGTTATCATATTAGATAAGCATGCACATTGTATGACATTTTCGTAAAATTTAGTCGCAAAATCATAGTAATTAATTTATGGGAATTAATAATAAACACATAAAATCAATATAAAACTACTAAATTAGTAGTTTATATTAATTAATGATGAACATGAGTAAATGAAATGAATAGAAATTACTAAATAAGTCATTTATATAATGAATATGAAAATATGAAAAAAGGATAAATGAATTTTGCAAATGATAAATTTTTTATTATTAAAGGATGACTAAAATTTAATCATATTCTTTGGTTATTAATTGGTTTTAAATGATGACTAAGATTTGCATATATCTAACTATTAGTAGCTAATTTATAGTATCTTATAACACAACCAACATTTTAGTCATATTTCTTTGGCCATTAATTGGTTTTCTCAAGGATTCATATAGTAATATATTTTGTTATATTTTTGGTCATTAATTGCGACAATTAATGAGTAAACCAATGAAAAATTAGTGACCACATTTATGACTAAATATAATACTAGATGGTAAAATTGAGGAAACCAATTAATCACTAAGCTAAAAATGACTAAAAGTTGGTCGCATTATAAGATACTATAAATTAGATGCTATTGGTCACCGACTGAAAAAAGGTCGTTTATATGCAAATTTTAGTTGTTTTTTAGTAACTAATTAGTCATTTTGTACTAGTGATCTACTTTTGTGCACTCCAACTTTCGCAAGAATCCCAAGGAAATCCATGCTTATTAGTGCATCGTAGGATGTACACCCTTCACGAATTACAGGAAGAAAGGTTGAAATAAAAATAAAAATTTTCACTTCATCAAAATCATATCAAGAGGTGGTTTGATAAGAAGTCTAGAGGGAAGAAAAATTTTAGTGTGGGTGACTTAGTCTTGAAGTGGAACAAATCCCATGAGGACAAAGGAAAACACACTATGTTTCAGTCTGTTTGGATTGGGCCATTCAATTTCCATGAAAAGGTTAGCGAGCACACTTATCGTCTTCAATTGCTTCATGGGAGGATTGAGTTTCTCCTTGTCAAAGGCCAAGACTTAAAACACTACTTTCAATGAAGATCTGGAGTTGCGCCCTACACTATGTATGTAATCTTTTCTTTATTTTTTGTTTGATTTTTCTTTTGTTCCATCATGTGAATAAGTGTTCTACTTGAACATTTTGAGGCTTCTTAGTATGTGTGTGGCCGAACCCTAATGAGTCTTGTGACACTTCAACAAGTGGCTAATCTTTTATCCATCTTCTTTACATTGGTTAGATGAAGTTTTGACGTAAAATATGATCTTCCTATATGGAGAGGCTTGGTCCAACCATGATCCTATGTCTATTTAAGAAATTGTTGTAGCAGTTGAAACATCTTGGAAAATTTTAGCCTACACTCAAATTTTGGAGGCTAATGTGGATCCTATGATCAGTTATTCCTTAGTCACCTATTGGTAAGATGATGATTTCAAGAACCCTTCTCCAATCTTAAGAGTCATTCATGCTTTTATCTTTATATAGTAAGTGTCATTTTCAGGCATGGGAGTTATTGCTTGTCATGCAAAGAGAAGTTTCAGTTTGCTTTAGGGGAAAATATTTGTGAAAAAGAGTTTTTATCATCACATAAACATGTTTCACACTCATTTCCAAAGTTTCATGCACTAATACATAAGTGTCTTCATTATCTCACAAAGTCTATTATCGAAGTCGAACTTTTCATAAGATTCAACAAATGTTATTGCATGAAGAGAAGTATGTTTTCATATGTTTTGGATGATCTATGTTGTATCACTAAGTGTCCAAGTGTGTGGTCACAATCAAGTTTTCTCACTATTCACATTGGTTCCATTGATCCCACACTTAGCCAAATTCTGAAGGATTCCTAGAAACCTAGCCTCATTCAACCTTCCTAAACTACGTACTTTGCATCTACAACCCTCAAGATTTTTCCTTGCCTCCTGGAGCTACACAATGCATATAAATCCCAACATCCCTTGGCATCCACACTAGTACAAAATTTCTAATTAGTTACTAAAAAAAGGACTAAAATTTGCATATAAATGACCATTTTTCAGTCGGTGAAAAGTAGTAGCTAATTTACAGTATCTTATAACGCGGTTAACTTTTAGTCATTTTTAGCATGGTCATTAATTGGTTATCTCAATTTTATTGTCTGGTAGTATTTTTAGTCATTAATTTGATCATTAATTTAGTTAAATGTTTAGTCATTAATTTCCACAATAAATGACCAAATATAAAACAAAATATATTACTATATAATCATCTGAGAAAACCAATTAATGACCAAATAAATGACCAAAATGTTGGTCATGTTATAATATGTTGTAATATATCTACTAATAGTCATATATATGAAAATTTTAGTCATCATTTAAAACCAATTAATGGCCAAAGAAATATGAATCAATTTTGGTTGTGTTATAAGATACTGTAAATTAGCTACTGATAGTCATATATATGCAAAATTTAGTTGTCATATCTCACAAATTTGTCATTTTCATTAGTTATTTATATTTTTGGGTAGTTTCATATTCAATATATAAATGACTAATTTATTTGTATATTCATTTTATTTTTGTTCATCACTAATAAATATAACTACTATTTAGTAGTTTTAGATTGATTTTATGTGTTAATTATTAATCAACAGAAATTAATTAGTATGATTTTGTGATTAAATTAAAAAAATGTCATACAATGTGCATTGGTTCATCTAATATGAAAATGCAAAGTTACATATGTTAATTACAATACTAAACAATATCAAGTGCAACTATAAATAATTTCAACCACATAAATTATATTATATGAAATGTCAAGTATTACAATATGACTTTCCAACTTAATATTGGTTGAACTACAATTTACACATGAAATGGTGTTTCATCACTACAAAATATTATCATTGTGTTATCAAGGCATTGAAAGTGAAGTCACCAACTCTCAAGACTTGACCATCAATCTCTATGTTTGTGTCTTATAAGGGATATTGGATTTAAGCGTATCACTAGACTAATTTTCTTCTCTCTCTTTTTTGCATTTGTCGCTCTCGTGTTATTGTTCTCCTCTTTCTTCAAATCCTCCTACTTACTATCAATATAGAGTTCCTTTCCTGAAACCAAAATAAAATACAGTGCAAAGTGTAAGACATGAAAGAAGATTAACCCTAGAATATAAACTAAAGTATACTACAAAGGATTTATATGACATATGCTTCAACATGAACAATGTTACAACCAATTTTCCCCATAAAAGCAAGGAACTCAAACAAGTTTTTCTCAGTTGAGCGATACTGGCCACTATGTGTCTAGATGGCTTGTATAAACAAAGAAAATAAAACATCACCATAGAAAAGAAAACTTTATTAACTTAGTATTCATCCTTTAGGAAAATCTTAGGCACAATCATGCCAACTAATTTACATGCTAATAATCTCAAGCTGTAAATAACTTGTGAAAACAAATAATCTAAGGTGTGTTGTCTAATCCTTGTCGTTTTATTCGCAACAAAATGTTTCTGTAATGCATGAACTTGGTCAAGTAAATAAACAACATGTGCTCAAATAGAAACATGAAAGTAAACTTTTCTAATAGTCATGAAAATACTTCAACACAAAAGTGTTAAAAGGATTTCAATCAATATCGTGTAATACTAATGTCATCTTCAAACTAGGGTTGTTCGTTAAATGGAAATGATACTGAGTATTTTATAGTTAAAATAAAAATAAAAATAAAAAGAAACATTCAAAATACAATAAATAGAAGATATCATGGAATAGACATTGCAATTATAAAAAAAATGTTTACTTGTCCATCAATGCCTTTCAGACATTCCTAAAACAGTTGCTTGCCAAAAATAACCATGAGCTGAAAGAATCACAACATTAAAAACATAGATGGACAACCTATGCTAAAATCATTTTTAATTTTTTCACTTAAAAATTAATTGAAACAAGATATAGAATTCATCTCAAACAACTTACAAAAAAAATCCTCACTGGTGTAAACTCTCCCAGTATCTGTATCAGAGATTAGAATAAGTTTCTATACTCCTTTCACAACTATATTCTATATGCCACTTGTCTTTGGTACACTTCAATAACATATTAAACTCTTTAAATGGAAAATTAGATGCTTTTTTAGCAAACGGGTTGAAAAATTACAACTGAAATGCATATAGACACTGATACCATTGAAGAGACAATAAGTTACCAATAAGAAGATTGTTTTTACTAACTTAAAGGAGGACAAAAGGCCAACCTAAGTATGATTTAAGAGCCTTTTGAATATTTCCGTACTTCCTTCCCGTGGACTCTTTCAACGTGCATTCGAAAGATCGGGTAACAAAGTTACTTGTAGCTCCTTCCATTGAATTAAAATAACAAAAAGTTATTTTCAACCTCTTTCTATTGGGAGTGTTGTTTTTACATTGCCCCTATCTCTAAGTTTTTCATCCCATTATCAAACCTACATAGGGAAAAGTACCTCAGTATTGATGGTAAGCATGAAAAAGGAACTTAATACCTAGGATTTCTCATTCTCATTCTTGGTACTTGTTTCTTTCATTGGTCATCATAGACAACTTGATGTCGTAAAGTCAAATAGAGATCAAAATTTAACCATAACTCCTATAGTCAAATATTAAGATCCATCTTACATAATTCATTTTAAGGAATTTCTCACCATATCCCACAATTAAATAAATATATTACCATGTTCAATGGAAAATTTCCAATATAAGATCCTAATATCATCAACTATAATCAATATGACTAGCCTCACATCTTGCATCACATATTGCATGACAAGCCTCACATTATATTTTTACCCAAAACCTTATACATTTATAAAATATCAAACATGAATCAATCACTTTAATATTTCAAACTTCATATAAAAAAAATTCCTCACTAAGACATTCACAATTACTTCCTATGAAAAACCACTACTAACCATAGCGTAAACATTTGTCTAATATCATCTTCCATGAAAGGACTGTTACACATTAGATAGTGTACAATTCGAAATATTTCCTTGATCCGTTCAATTTTCAATAGTGTGGGAAGGATAATTCCAAATATTATTTTCTCCCCTCTCTAGTTTGCTAAAGAAATCGAGACCATGCTAGTTGGAAGTATAATTAGGAAAAGTGCCTTAAATGTGATTTGAGAGCTCTCAAAGGCACGATTGGCATGGTTCAAGTATGACTTCATCAAAGGTATCTGTCACCCATTTTTCATTAGGCAAGTGGATGACTTAGAAAATCTCATTTCATTCTTATATATTTTCATATTTGTCCCTCCATTCATTCATTTCTGCATCCCATATGCCATCCATCCAAATGCAACTTTATCTCTAATGTCCCAACAAGAGTCGATCTCCCAAGGCCATAGAAATCTAGAATTGAAATGAAATATATCTAAAAGGGAAAGCCCCGACCCCACCAAATCTCTGGGCAAGTGAAACATTTCTCCCTCCACCCCTCTATCCAGCAATGTTTCATGAGTTCTAGTTGTTTCTAATCAAATCTATTCGGGGCATTTCCAGGATCTCTACTAAAGAAAGGGAAACCCTAGAATTGGTACAAGAAAATCGTTATGGAAAACACATGGTATCCTATTAGATTTTCTATGAAATTTACTTTTATCCATGGAATAAGAAACAATATTTTTGAAACAAATAAT
Organism: Pinus taeda; assembly: GCA_000404065.3. NCBI lineage: Eukaryota > Viridiplantae > Streptophyta > Pinopsida > Pinales > Pinaceae > Pinus > Pinus taeda. The sequence goes on along the minus strand of APFE031106835.1, from coordinate 29,366 downwards.
AAAGTAGTGGATGATGAGTAAGTAATGTAAACTAGTGAACAAAGAAAAACAAAGATATTTGTAGATTGACGTGTAAAGGAGAAGTGTCGAAATTTGACTTTAAAAATAAGAGATAGTAGGTGGGGAAGAAGAAAGATCCATGTTACCCATAGGGTGGATTTTATGTTCTAGTTTCATCCTTTTTTGTAATGGGATGCAAAAAATAGCCAATGTAACAAACAAATTGTTTCAACTCTGACATGGCAAAGTTCATATTTTTGTAATGAGGAACCATAGTGATACATCAAGGGTGGGATAAATGATTCCAACATGCAAATATGAAAGATACATTCTCTTTAACTACAAAAGGCATCCAAGAACCACTGTGAGATGAATAAGAAAAACATGTGGTCAAGAATAATAAAATCACTAGCTCAATTGGGATTATAAACACCAATAGAATATGAAATCACTCAAGTGGTTGAGATGTCGCTCTTTAGGGGGCACCAAACATGCAGATCAACTAAAAATTTAGCTCCAACAAAGAGATTTGGATTGATGCTACCATTTCAAAAATAGTGCCGAGTTGTAAGATAATGACCATTATCAAGGAAGGATCTATGATCTATAACCCTTATAGGGTTTACCACTAAAGCCACCAAAACCCCCAATTTACCACCTTTATAGTTTAATCATTTTTTCCCCTGGTGATCGATCCAATTCCAATCAACAATTTGAAGTGCAAAAATAAAAGATCCGAGAAAGCATGGGAAGATCGCCGAAGGATGGCTAGAAGAATTATGTAAATGGGATACACTTATTGATCTCACATTCATGTGTTGCAATCAAGCCAACCTGAAGCCTTTGTTTTTTTCATATGAGCCGCCTACTACATTCCATAATCGAAATGTTTATTTTTAACCGTAGCATCCAACCTATTATGGGAATTTAGTGAAATATTTTAAAATAAATTCAAACCATATTAAGAAATTACATAGTCCACTACGAAAAATCAGGCAGGTACTTTTTCAAAGGCAAAACCTTTCATCCAAATAAAGTTAAGAAGAGTAACTTTCAAACATTTTAGCAAAAAATTTTGGCTCATCCCATGACCAAAATAAAAATTACATTTGGATTTGTTGAAAATGTTATGGTTCTGAGACCTGTAACTGAAAAGTGATTACTTCAAATTTCATTTAGTAGGAAATTCAGTCCACATAACTGGCTCAAGACATGGCTTCAAAAATAACAAATAAAGCACACCTAACTTAAATATGAAGATTGGTAAGAAGTAAGCATTTGTTGAAGGCACACCACTGCCAATATTATAATTTCCATAACTAGTTGATCCATAATAGGAGCCAACCCCATAAAAATATGATTGTATACTTTCTGACTTCCATTGTCATATACACCCTGACCAAGTAAATTGTAAGATAGGATATTGGATATGCCTTGGCTTCCCCTATCATATACACACTAACCAGGTAAATTTTAAGATGGGATACTGGCCATTGGAGCAGCACATTGTAAGTCAAAAAGAATAGAAGGGGAAAATGCATTAGGATTGGTAGGTTTAGTAGGGAGCAACGAAGAATAATTGGAAAGGGAAAAGGTACTAGGAGGAGTAGTTTTAGGGAGCATCAAAGAATAATTGGGAAGGGAAAAGGCACTGGGAGCGGAAAGTTTAGGGAATAGTGAACCATCAACAACACCAACACAAACACCACCAACATTCCCACCACCATTATCACTATTAGGACAAGCCCATTTAGTATCATTCCTAATGGTTTCTGTAAATGTTTTCCTCTCTTCCATGTTATTCTCTAACTAAGCCACACGTTTTTCAAGACCTTTGGTATTTTGGTGTGATTCAAGTTTGTTCACTTCAATATCATTGAAAATGGAGTACCAACCATGGCCACATACATGCCATTTCTTAAAGCTATCTCCACTAATACTTGCATTGCAGTGCTTCCAAAGTGTGAGATTGGTGTATGCACTGGTGACAGGAAAATGAGAGACAAGCCACCAAAATTAAAAGTAATTACCTGAAGGATTGTTCTCCTTCCCACATATAATTTTCGACAGATTATAGTTAATAACTGTGATGCTAGGATTATTCATGGCAATGTGAAAGAATGAGGGTTGCAAGATAAGGTAGTCATCTTGATTAATGTTCAGTAGAGGATATATGTTTTGATCACAGTGTATCTGAAACTAAGGATTTTCACAACCATTATTAATTTTCCCAAAAGGATAGCTAAATTCAAAATCCTCAAATGTATCCCAGAGATGGTTGTGGTACTCATTACTGAGACTTAATTTTGGGATGCAGAGGAGGGGGAGGAAAAGGGTAGTTGTAATGACCAGAACGAAAAGTTTAGAAGCAGTGCAAGACATTGAATTGGTAAGAAGCAGAGTACATACTCCCATACTTTGCTCTGATTTTGGGGATCAGGAAATAATTTTCTCTTGAAGACTCTGCCAAGGGGAGGTGAACAGAATGAGTTTCATAGAAGCGTATTAATGTCATGTTCACATGGTGTGACCCTACTATCTATCTTTTTTTGTAAATTCCTCCCAAAAATCAGTGCTCAATAAAATCATCTAAAAAATCTAATACATAACAGAGGATTGCAAATCAATATCCAAAATCAATCCTTGAAGTTAACCTCACCTACAAAAAATCTATATGAGGGCATGGATGAAACATCCACAACTACTATTAATTACCTAAGCCTTCAATTTACCAAAACTCTTGGCCTTTTCCTGGGTTGTCTGGAATCACCCATGCCCAAACTTAGAGGATGTGTCAATGAACTTCAACTTGATTTCCTTCAAGGTGGTACAAGAGATCTGTTTCAATAATGACTTCCATAAAGTAACCACCCACGTCTTGGTGCCCATAGAACATCCTCTGGTCATAATGTAATTTTTATGAAAACATTATAAGGGAAACCACCCATTGGTGTTATATCCTTCTCAGTCCTATCGAATTCAGCCATTGCCTTATGGGATTATTGATCTGCCTTGCCAATATTGTAGATCTTCTTCTCCATCTCAATATGATGATGGTAACCATTTTGACCAGCCTTGGAAATAGTAAAGGAAACCCTAGCTGGATTCCAAGCACCAATACAAGCTAACTTACGCAAATGCTTGTGAGTTTTTTAGGTTAGTCTTGCAGTCTTGTAACACCCCACATGGTTATGGCACCTTCACAACCATTACCCTTTGTAACACCAATAACATCAAACATTTCACCTTTTTGGAAAACAACATCAATAGGAACTTGTTTGTCAAAGAAGTTATACACACACTTTACTTCTGGTCAATTGTTCCCCCATTAACTTGCATTTCCATCAGGTCTGCCTTCTTTTGTTTCAATCATTTCATCTTATTAATATGGGTGTGAGAAATAACCCTAATGATGATTGCATACTTCTTCATTTTCTCAAGCTCTGCCCGGATCTCCTTCTTACCCTCCTCATAATTATAGTTCTTGGCGTATTTAGTGAAAGCCTTCTTCTTACCCATGTACTAGTATTTGTATCATACATATCTCATCTGGTCTAGAAATAATCCCTTTTGTTTTGTAAGGGGTGTTTTTTGGGTATGGCCACACCATTTTCGTTGCAACATAAAAAATACATCACATTTTAGAAAAGAAACACAAACTCTCAAATTTCTAAATCGAAAGAAGCACCATTCATTTGGTAGAAACATGGAGTTGATTGTGTAGATTGTTGCATGATAATATCTCTGATTGGGACCGTATTTTATGTAAATTCAAGAAGATACTCACTCGATGGGTCCATAAATGGATATCGTTCGGGGGCAGGGCACCTTGACCAAGGTGGTGTTGCAAGCACTTCCTGTTTTCCACATGCATCTCCTTCTTCGGTGGACATCATTTTCCACCCTAGAGGATTTGGTTTGCTTATTTCCATAAGATCTAATAGTATTTGTTTGTATGAAGCTTTGATATCATGATTATAATTTGTGTTGCAGGGTTATAGTACCTCCAAGGGACGAGTTGTACAATTAAGGAAGAAGTTTCTTACTATTCCTAGATCTGATTTATAGGTCTCAAGGTGCCAAGGAGATTTGTAGTGCTAAGGATCAAGTTTCTTAACTTACAAGGGGGTTGAGCTATCTTGTAATTCCAGGGATTAGTGCCAAAATCATCTTCAAAATTTGTGACTGTACATTGAGGCCAGATTTATTCCAGCTAGTGGGTTGAATCTCTTGTGAAAGGAGTTGATCTGAAGTTACAATTCTAGGCCACTAAATTCCCATAATTAGATTTCCAAGTAGAGATCTCTAACATTGATTTTCCAAGCACTATATTGACCCTAGGGACCACAAATTTCTTCATTTCTGGATTGATGTGTATCGTAATTGGCCTAATTTACATGGCTGAGTATTATTTGTGTACCTGGGAAACATATTTCTACAATCTAGAGCTAGAGTATTCTTATAAAATGACTTTGTGTTGACATTTGTGTTAGAAACCACTTCCTTCCATGTTCCTCTATATTATCTATGCACTATGCTCTTGCTTATATCTTGTCGTTATGTATTTCTGGGTTTTCATTAATGGAGAAACAATTCTTTAAAAGGTTGTATCATGCATCTCCTAGTGGAAAAATAATATGTTGGGTTCCCTATATTTCTATTTATGAGCTGGGTTATTCATGTAATCAGTTTCTTGTTCCTTTATCCTTATTAATGTGTGACAAACAAGAAAATACTCCTACATCAATCTACTCTCAAAATGTTTGACAAATACTTTCACTAAAGAAAAACCAACAAACTCAGAAGACAAAATGACATTTGGAAGACAATTTGAGATGGAATATTAGTGGTATCAGATCCGTGCTCTTGGTCGGATGTGGGATTAAAACCATGTAATATGGAACCAAAATCAAAATGCTTAAGGTAAATAGGAAAAATGTTTCTTAATACAGGGATACTTTTCTCAAAAATTTGAAGATTATAACAAAACCTTCGTGAAAGTGATAAATCAAATTGAATATTGGGTATCCTTAGAAGCAAATAAGATAAAGGGAATTTGTAGACCCGAAGATAAAAGATAAACTAATGACCAGGACTCAAATTCAAAAACTCTTGCAAATAGTTCTCTAAATAAAGAGGCCTACTATGTTCCCCATACTATAGGAATTGATGAGCAACCAGACATTAATAACCTGCCATTTGGAGATGTGGTTACTGTCAAGGTACTTGCCCCTAATAGCCATTGTGACACACAATTGATGGGAAACATGAGAAGATCATTTTCAAAATGTGTGGCTATAATAATCAACAAGGTAGAGTCATCTTGCTAATTTTAGATAATAATGCAATGTTCTATTCTTAGCACAATCTAATTCAATTTTCCTTTAGCAACCCAAGAACAATTTCCAATTATTTCCAGTAGAAATCATATTAAGCATTAATCACATTGACAATAAATGCAAATAGAACATAAAAAAGTGCATAAGCCAAGCCAAGACAATAGGAAACCACATTTGGGGATGCCAGGGGAAAACCCCAATGTCGGGAAAACCCTTTGATTAAATCTTCTTATTATTATCCAACAGTTCAGCAGAGAGATATAGTACAAAAGTCAACTACACTAGCCCAATACAAAATCAAATCAGCCCTATCAAATTCTGTAGTCAACTGTAGTAAAACTTCAGCCCTAACCAAAGAGTCAACTTTATTCAAAACAACATTAAAACACCTCCTTTGAAGCTCGGTCAAAGGAAGTCAAATTTGGCCTCTAGTAGTGGTCAAAGTCAACCAAAATTAGTCACAACAATGTGGATCAAACTCGATCAACTTGCGATCAAAGATGCCCACAGTCAGCATAGATCAAACAGCTCCAAAATCCTTGATTTATGTGCCAATTAATGTAGCCTAAAGAAACCGAAATTATTACCTCAAAATCAAAGTCAAAATAGGTCAAAATCTCCTTGGTCAATGTTGGTCCTGGAGTTTGAAATTTAGCCTGTAATTTTCTACCCAGAAAATCGTCCTCCTTGCCACATGTGTGTGTGAGAGAGAGAGACCACCCAAGCTATACGAACCAATATGATGAAGAGAGAGAGAGGAATGTATAAGTGATTGATGTCTAAATGAGGTGTGAGATCTCTTCTATTTAAACACTTCATTGTGGGTGAAGAGACACATCCATTGGGCTTCTTGAGCCTACATTTAGCTGATACTTCTGCTTGTTTGAATGAGATGATATTTATATCAATCTTGGACCTCTCGAAAAGAGGAATCTAATGCAATCATCATCTCCATCAAATGAGCTTTCCCAAGGTGGAATTTGGCCCTAGTTGCCAATTTTAACACATCTGGATATGAAGGCATTGGAAACAATAAACGGAACATTCATTGCACACCAAGACTACATAGAGGCTTTATATGGGAATAGTTGGATCAGGACTTGTTAAAGAAGGGACCTGATAGGAAGAGATACTAGGGATATGGGGGTGATTTTGGGATCCTCCCAAATGACCTTAATTCTTGCTTAGATGATATAACATGGCTAGATCAAACTCCTCATCTAGTACTCAATGAGATTAAATACGTTCACCAACCAATAAAGCTTTCATTGAGGGGAATGGCATTTGATTCATACACAAGAATTCTACAAGACTAGAAGATCAGCAAATTCTATTAAATTTTGGAAAATGTTCTCTACTTAGTTACCTCACTAATCCATATTATCCCATTTATCAATCCAATTTGATTCCATTATAAATCAAATAACTCATTATCATATAAACAATAACTGAAGAAAGAACATGAACAATAGAATTAGAAGACAAGCCAACACAAGAGAATACAAGGATATGGCTCAAGCCAAGGAAAAACCCCAAGATGGGGAAAACTCTTTATCAATTCTTCTTATGATTAATATAAAATGTTCAACAGAGAGAGAATGAAATAATTCAAAGTCAAAATCACTCGCAAATGTGAAGGTCTAACACCACTACCCTTAGACAAGGAGATGGCTCAAACAAAGTTGCAAATCTGGCATTCTGAGCAATCTCCAAGGACTGTTGACTTCTATGCAATTTTGGTAGGACTGGCTAGGGCATAAACATAGTTTGTTGCAACACCCCATTCAGTACCTTCCAGACCTTCTATTATTGTGTCTTCCCTTCAAACAAAACCTCCAAATACTTGTTTCCCTTAAACCTTCTTAAAGGCTTCAAAAACCAACTACATAGCCCCATGAAGAGGCATGATAGACTGTGGCTTCCTAGATGTAGATTCTCGACCTCCAATATAGGGTACATAAGTCTTGTGATGTGACCATAGATGACCCAAACAAGTGTGGATTTCATTTAGGAGTGATTCACCATAAAAATCACACCCAAAACATCATTAGACCAGCATTATATAGAGTGACAACTTCATCTAGAACCTTATACCTGTAATAGAAGATAAGAAAGATTAGAACAATCCACACAAAGGCCTAGACTTGTCCCTAGGAGGCTCGACCTTCTGGCTAAGGAATTTAGCCCATCAAAAAACCTTGCCAAGAAAATAATCTAACCCTTCCTCCTTCGCTAGAAACACCATCCTCTTGTGGCTATTTCAGAGAATAAATAATGTGTGTGAGATGATAAGATGATGTTGGAGGACACTCCCTTTTATAGGAGGTGGAGAGGGGTTTCACTTGTAAAATTATCCCCAAGCCGACCTTGAAAAATTACACATGAGGGGGCTTAATTTCAAAAATATATTTTTCCTCATTCAAATATAGTGACCTTTAGGTCAATTTTGGTCCTCTCAAAAATAGTAATTCAATTCCATAATTATCTTCATTGAAGGAGCTGCACAAAGTGGAATTTGGCCCTAGTTTCCAATTTCAACACTCCGTCTCAACTAGGGAGAATTCCACATGCCAATTCATCACGCCATCCTATCATCATTAACCATCTATGCATGTCGCCTCATCTCTGTTGAACACTGATATAGATAATGAAGAAGAATTGATTGAGAGTGAGTCACAAGACCTTGCCACTCTCCATTGACAAAAGTCAGTCCACATAACTAGGGGTTGAACCCCAGTCGGACTTGATCCTAAATGATCAAGTTGTTGAACATCATGCATCCTAGACATAGGGAGTATGACAGTACACAATGTATCCATCGGTAGTGTTGTGGTCCCTATCCACTTTTCCCAATTCATTGGCCATATGAGAGGTACTTCCCATGTGTCCCAGACTACATGGGTAGGATGACACTAGAGAAATAGTAGGGAAAGAATAAATCCTGCTCACAACCACATGTAGGGAAAGGATGAACCACGTCCTACAATCACATATCACAACCATCATAGGGAAAGGATAAACCACATCCTACAGTCACATATCAAAACCATCATAGGGAAAGGATAAACCACATCCTACATGCATCCTAACTAGCAATCACAGGAAGGATCCTACACGTGGGAAAAGGGTGAACCACATCCCACTGACATATCAAGCATTGATAGTAGGGAATGGACATCTTACATGTGGGGAAAGGATGAACCATGTTCCACCAACTTGTCCACATGTGACAACAAGTAGATGCCTATATGCATCTCTCAATGGGTTATCCGCAAGAGAAGGTGAACCACTCATCCTGCTCATATGCCATAAGACAAGGTGAACCACTCATCCTATGCATATCTCATCAATCTTAGAGGAAGGTGAACCACTCACCCTACACACATGAAAACCACCATAGGGGAAGGTAAACCACTCACCCTATGTGTCATATATCATAATGAGCTATCATAGGGGAAGGTGAACCACTCACCCTGTACCTAGCATACGTATAGGGGAAGGTAAACCACTCACCCTATGGTTGCTCATAACATCAATAAGTACCTCAGGCCCCTAGGAGCTCCCAAAGATCAATGTTCAATTAGGACCCTCTTAATAGGGTATATCCATGACACCCAACCTCTCTCTGAAGGAAGATAATTTTGTCCTTACCAGGAAGTTATGCATGGATGATAGTAACCTTCACATTCAACCAGAAATAATAGAGCTTGATTGATTTCCTCTATACCATATCCAAATAGAGGTATGCAATATAAGGAGTTGTCATGGATTCTCTAAAACATGAATCACAATATACTATGGTGTTTACCAGCACATGCCTAAATGGCTTCTTGAAGAGCGTCCTCAACCCACTAGCTTCATAATCATGCATGTTGTTTTATAAATTCAACCTCAATGGTGCTCTCAAAGCAATAATATTTAGTCTTTGATTCATCCACGAAATAAAGTTGGATTCGAAGAGATCCATCACTTAGATGTGCTCTTTTCATTATTCACATAGATAGCTCAAATTCTAGGCAAAGTATGTCATAGATAGATAGGTAGACCTAAATTATAGTAAGCTATATATTTGATTAGGTGTTTAATTAGAACACCAGGATCCCCACAAATCGTCTATGTTAAGGAAGAAATGCATCAAGGCTAGGACTATGACTTTAAAAGTCATCTCCCTGTCATTTTGATAAATGATAGGATCATCATCTGATAATGGTTTCATTTGAGACCAGGGCTTCCTTTAAATATTGAGTTGTCCACAAACTGCTATTTTTCTTGCCATTATTCCTTTGGTCCATTTGCCAAGATTGTTCTTTTAGTTAATGAATCATAATGCAGATTTGGAGATATAGCTAATCATCAAATTTAAACATAAGACATTCTACCAGGGATTTTGTAGCTCCCTCTAAAGTATCGTTTTAGTTTGAAATCAAGTCTTCATTAATCTACCCTTCAATTTTAATATGAAGATTTATCATACAACAATTGCATCTGTAAATTCCTTTACTCCAAATGAAAGAGAAAATTAGCATCATGGTCCTTCTTTACCCAGAATAAAGAATTCCTCCAATGATATCATCTAATCAACTAGATGATTCATCACAACTATTATTGCTCAGAATTTTCCTTAGAAGTTATCAAAAGAAGGAAGAAACCGAGGTAACCACAAACCAATCTTTTAAGTATAGGCTCTATCCAACCTATGACTCAGAGAGGGGTCTCTGTATATAGTTTAGCTTTGTTTCTTATGGGATTTTAGGCTAGTTCTTAGTGTTCATTGGAGTTTTGGTATTGATTTGAAGGTGGGGTGGCAGAGTCCTTAGAGTAGATGGATAGAGCTAGGTCTTCAAGCTATTGGGCTATGGAGTCAACAACTAGATAGCAAGACTGAAACCAATCATTAAAGGGAATGTTCACAAGGTAGGCTAGTAGAGAAAAATGAAAATCTTTAGGCATAACGGGGGAAACTAACTCGAACCAGGGTGAAAGGGAACTCAAGAATCCGCAGAATAGTATTAGAATGGAGAACAGAGGATAATCATGAACAAAGGGAAATTAAGAATCCTTTTCTACAGATCACAAGAAGACACCTAAACTAAGGAGAAATCAAGAATTCCTCAACTTAGATTTGTGAAGAAAACATATAATAATGTATAACAGTCAAGACAAAGTGCATTTAAGAAATTTTTGAAATATCATTCCACGTTATAACATAAAGATTTTAGAGATACATAAAGATTATGGAAAACATGAAGGAAAACAACATTGAACATGAGAGAATACTTATTTGTATTTCGCTTTACACAAGAATCATGTAAAATATCTGATCTTTATTCTTTGATCCAATAAGCGAATCCAATCATTGATACAATAGAATTTCTTATTTGAGAGAAAAAGTCTACAGAAATGTTTGGAATCCACCCTACATACTTCGAATTGTGAAGTATTTTTACAAAAACTTATTACAAAATATCTCAAAACAACTTGAGATTTATTCTACGGAATACAAATATCTTCTCGTAAGAAGATAGAGACAACTAATGAACTGTTTCTTGCTATCCCTTTAATTATGGTTGTGCTGGCCTTTTTTGGTTGAGGTGTAGCCCTTTATGCTGGTTGATAGTTGTGGCATTTTTACGCTGGAGCCTTCTTTACTTTGATCTTTCATATGATACTCTTTTTCCCTGCTACTCTTTGACCCTGTTGTGTTGTTTTCACGTGTTTTACTCTGCTACCTTCATTTTTACTACACAATAACTTTTAGTTGTTTATTCATCATAGTAAATCTATCATTGTTTCCCACCATTCTACACTTGGTAATTTCACATTTAACATTCTCCTGTAAATGTCACCAACCTCGGTATATTTAGCAAAATTTGGCTTGGTGAGGAGCAAATGTTTTACCTCATGCTCAAGGAAAAACAAGTTCTCAAATGTGTCATATAATACTTTTCTCGTTCGCAAGGCTTTAATGGATGAAGAGTGGGCTTGCTCCTTAGCCAGTTGTTTGAGTCTATTGCCATAGTCCAATTGTGTCATGCATTTATCATTGATGACCATAGGACTGGGCAAACCTTTTTCCCTAAAAATCTAAAATTTAGCCATGAACCTATCAATGGCTACCAGTGTATTGTGGCAATTTTCTTCCAAATTAAGAATAAGGTTCTTTTTAGAAAGGACCTTCCTTATTTCTAGAATGGTTGTAGCTTTGTCTTCAATGTTCAGCTCATGTAGCTCATACCTGTTTTTGCTTTGAGGAAATGGATGAGTCTATTTGCATCCTTTGGCTTATTTCCCAATTCCTACTTTGCTTTTTGGATAGCTTCAGTGGCTATCTTCACTAGCTCTGTTTGCTCAAAAATAACTTGGATTGATGGCCAAATATCATTGATAGGGTCAATTATATTGGCCCACAACATTTCTTGGTTTGTCCAAGTGGATTCTCAAGTGTCAAATCCTTTTCCGGGATTTTCATCCTCTCACCCATTCTTTGGGCCCTTTGTGTTTCCTCTTTCTGCTTGAGTTTGGCAAGTTTGCAATCAGTTTACAAACTTGCCACCTTTTCCTTCAATCTGTTGATCTCTGTAGCTTGGATATACATATCTTCCATGGTTTTCACAAGTTTTGTTGCTTTGTCCCCTGGTGCTCCTGCTGCTGTAGTAGATTTTGCTGTTATTGGCAATGTTGTTGTAGGTGGAGCTGTGGGTGCCAGTGATGCTACCATTGTAGAAGGAACTACTGTGGATACCGTGGGCATGACAGTTCTGGAAGTTGTGGCCAAGTCACTTTGCTTCAATTGAATTAATGTGTCCAAATCCTTCTTTTCCTCCTTGATTTGATCATTCAGCGTCAGGACCAAGTCCATAAGCTCTTCATGTCCTTGTTGGGCTTCCAGGGCCTCTAATGTTTGTGGATGATGCAATTGGGGTATCTTTAGCTGCTTCTTGAGTGTAGTGATATAATCATTTTTCTTCTTAATTAGCTACTCTATGGCTATTACATCCTTGGGATCATGTCCCAATTCAATTACTAAGTCCTATAAGGACTTGATTCTTGTATCCTTGGCCTGTGAGGAGGTCTTTTCCAACTGTAATTGTGCAGATATGTTGTTTAAGGAATTCTATAGTTGGTGGGAAGCTATGGCCTTTCCTATCAAAGTGGAATATATCATCTCCACTATTTGCTTGTGTAGCTCAATGTGGTCTATGGGATGGATATCCCTTGCCATCACTTCAAAATATACTTTCTTGAAATCTAAGGTTGTTCTTGGATGTTGAGTTGTAGGCTTTATAAAAGTCATCTATATTTTCCCCTCTTTGATACCAAAGGCTGACATTAGCCTTTTTTGATTTGTATGGGTCATCTTTAGGTACTGGACATAAGTTTGGAACTTAAGCTTCTCATTCCCATCTTTTATTTCCCTGTACCTCTCTTTGATGTCTTGGTCTTTGTCAACAGGCATTTTGAAGGAAGATACCTCAAGACTAAGCTGCCTTTCCAATCCTTGAGTTTGTTATGTGGAAGGAGTGCCTTCCAATGGGGTGATGGGCCTACTCTTGTTTCCTTCTATGTTGGTGACTTTTGTTGCTTCCCCTATGTATTCCTGTTCAGAGATAGGATTCACTCTCTGTCTTTTTTTTTGGCTTGTATCTGCGTAAGTCTGTGAAGTGGCCCTTGCTAATGTGGTGGCCTCCTCCCTACTTCTTTTTAGGTTCTTCTCCTCATTTAGAGGAGTTTGCACAACTGAGGGGGTACACATGGCTGTATCTGGTTTGCTTGATTTCTCTAGCCTGACCTACTGTTCTAGCCTATCTGACTGCTCTGGCACCTACAAGAAAGAACCCTCATCAAGTTGTTTTTCAAGATCGATTAGATCATTCTCTATGTCTATTATGGTGCTGTCTTGATCAACTAGGGTTCCTTCCAACCAATCTGATTGGTTACCATAGGCTTCAATCTCAGGTATGGGATGGTGAATAAAAGGTCCCAGCTTGACCTTTTGCCTCTTCCTGGTGATGAATTCCAAAGGGTCATATCTCCAAACAAAACTTCTCTGGAACTTCATCTTCTATAGTATCAACTCTACATCTGTCCCGACCTCCCTAGAGTTACATATGAAGTGGCCTAGTTGGTCTTTTATTTTGAATTTGGCCTTCTTCTTGGCATTTACAAAGTTTATCTCATCTGCATTGATAATTTTCCTATAGTATCCTAATGCAAACAACCTCATAGCGTGGTATCTTGGCAATTTGTATGGTGCAATTATACAACCATATATCCCGATCTCTGTTTGATTTTAGTAAAGGTACTAGTCACCCACTTTGGTCTGTTTTGACAATTGAAGGACTCTCTTTATTTCTGGACTGATTCTTGGAGGAGGGTTTCTAGTCAACATTGTCTTAACTGGATGTAAAAATAAGTTAATAAAGTTTGAATAAGAGTATGGAGACTGGTACTCATGGATTAATGGGGTCCAAAAAATGACTGACCTTGGTTGACCCTTGGTGTCCAATTTTTCGAGGGTGAATGGGAACTTATTAGACTGATAATATAGGAACATATGGTATAAGATTGAAGAGTATTTGAAGACCCTTTCATTTCCCATTCTTGTGAACTACTCATGCATCATGTTAGCTATGAATGTGGAAAAATCATAAATGGTTGTAGGAGGTTGTCCTAGGGTATAGAAAGACATGAAAGCCAGGATAATTTCATCAATATACTCACTTGTGGAGTAACCCAAAACACAAGATATCATGGCTACAATATTTTGGCCCTAAGGGGAAATATAGTTGCTACATATGGAGGGGGGTTGTTAGGGAGGTGCTTTTCTTCTACGATGAAGGTTTGGAATAGTTGGGCCAATTTGGCAGAGCTAATTTTGGGGTATATGTCTAATAGGTCTCCAATTGAGAGAGGAGTTAGGCTTGGTCCTGGTTGGAGTTTCAACATTTCATTGATGGATTCGATGGTAATGGTGAAAAGGACCTTCTGGTCATAAGACATGATGGTTTTGTGACCAGGGACGTAGCAAGCATAGCACATATACAAAATTTTAGGAAAAATGTGGAAATGGGGGAACTGATACTTGGGAAAATTTGATTCCCAAAGGCCAATTTCATCAGCATGGTTCAAGAACCTGTCCCTACTTTGGCAATGAACTTTGAGTAGGAGTTCTATGACAGTAGTATCTTTTATCTGGAAGTCTCTGTCAGCCAAGGGAAGGTGATCTAGGTCTAAATGAGGCGTAGTGATGGGCCTCACATTCATTGCAATTAGGGCAACCATACTCAGTTCTTGTGGATTTGAGTGTGCGGAGGGATTCAAAGTTTTTAGGGTAACAGTGTTCTGCAGTGGTTTATGACTCAAGATCTTGAGTATTTTTAATTAATTTTAAACTTAGCTAAACACTCAACAACTTGTTACTTTGAAATTGATAGGATATTTGGTGAATTCTGGTTTAAATACCTGGAACTGGGGTGAATTGGTTCTGAGTAGGGTGGTTGGCGACTGCAAGTAGTTAAATCGGCTTCATATAGGCTGGAAGGTTGATTGGGTTGTTTGTGGCGTCTTTGGAGTGAAATTGTACGTGGGTTGACATATTCGACGTTTGCAGGTGTCGTGCATGCATTTAGAGGCTTGCAGATGAAATTTTGGTGAAAAGAAACAATTTTGGGGCTTTTGGCTTTTATATGCGAAAAGCTATTTTTTGGCGGGTACGGGGTGAATAGTGGCTAATTTGTTGTGTAGCGGAAGGGTGGTAAGCAGTTTATTTTGCATTTCTTTCGGGTGCTCAATGGTATTTGGGAAGGGATGCCTGATTCCACTCATCAGATGACACATAGCACTGGGGGCTAGTGGGGAAACCACTTTATTGGGTGGGTAAGGGACAAACATTAGATTGGCCCGACATGGATAAGGGTCGTCAGATGAGGAGGGGGGATGATCGCATGGTGATCAGGTGGAGAAGTTGTGCGGAGGCTAGTGGGGGCTCGATGGGCACTTAATTATGGGTGTATCGTGGCTAATAATGCCTTAAAGTGAGATTAGGCCATCAAAATAATTAACAGAGGATTAAAAAGGGGGATTAATTAAATTGATCATAGATCAACCAGTTAAAGGTTTTGGTTGGGTTTTAGATGAAAATCTTAATTTATAATTAAACTGGGGTGTAGGGTCAATTAATACATAGGATTTAAATATATATCGTAAATATGATGAAAAATGATAAATACGTTTTTTGTCTAATCAATCACCATACTTTTGCAACCTTTCTTCTACTTGCCCATCTACTCATTATACCATTTTTTCTTCACTTTATTAGAGTGCATTTAAGCTAGCAAACCCTTATCAATATTTTGTTTTCTTTACATAGTAAACTATCTAAATCAAACCTTATTTCATCCATGGGCTCACTTTAAACAATTCAGCTCCTTTATTTACTCTACCTATCTAATTATCTGCTAATATTACACTGTTTGGTCAGATTTTATTCTCTATCTATAGACATGAAATTGAAAACATGAAATAGCCAAGTTTAAACATTTTGTCTATTCATAGATTGTGGCATAAGTGACAAGTTGCACACATTCATTCATTAAGCATAAAAAGTAAATAGTAGTGGCCTTTTGACTTGCACACTTTCATGGTCTTTCTATTTTCTTGGGGTTCATATTTTTCATTTTTTTGTGACCTATTTTAATTCCTTTTGTCCTTTGATTATTCTTTTACGACATACCCTCTTTACATATTTTTGTTTTAATATGGAAAACATTTGCAAATAAAAAATGTATGTACAATATTATAAGGCTTAACCTTAGTCAATCAAAATTATTACCCCTATTGGTATAGGAACCTAACAATGGCTACCAATCCATCATACAAAGGTCTTTCTCATCGAGGCATTTGAATCAATGCGACCATTCTTCATGAAGTCAATGATCCTCCCACTGTTCTTTATGATTATAGAGGTTGTTGCAAGGCATTGGTCTGTGTCCTTAAAAAAACAAAGAAACTTCCATGGTTTCAATCCTTCATTATAATATTTGACTGCTTCAAGGCTTCCTTCTGATTAGAATCCAAATATAAATATTTATCTTTCTATATTCTTGATAGGACATATTGATGTAGACAACTTCAAATCTGATTATGACAGGGTTTCTGATCCAGAGTCCCGGTCCTTACTGATCTAACATCTTCATCCATACTCTAGAATTTGATATTGGATGATGAGCACTTATAGTTGCCAAGAATCAGTGATATGGAGATAATACAATCGTTGAATTATTTCTCAATTCAATGGAGGATCTAAACTGATTTATTTAGTTTATTAAGAGAATTATTTTGTATTGTTGTTAGCATTAGAAGCTCATAATCAACAATTTAACCAGTTTCTCATTAAGTCCTCATGACTCGCAATGTACTCCTATAATCCTTGAAGATGTCTACTCATGAAAAATGTGCCACTAAAGATGTCTGCCAAGAATAGTGTCCACAATATTGTTGATTTATACTTCACTATCAACCTATATGCATCATTATACAAGCCTGAGATGATCTTCCAAGATTGATTCTTTCAATGAGGTTGATATAGGGCATCAAGATGAATTTAAAAAATGATTCTAGTGTCTGAAGCTTTCCTTCTTTGTAACGTAACAAGATATTCTCTGTTGAACAACCTAGTGATTTGGTATAGGCTCTTATTTAATCACAATATTACTACTGTAAATCAAAATTCTCCACAAGCTCAAGTAGATAAGATTGTGTGTGTGTATATATATATAGATATATATGTGCATTAAAGTCATTATTCTTATTTTACTGAGACTCGTACTATCTCCACAGTTCAACAAATACTCTTCTTACTGTAGGACATTAACTTCAAGGGGACGAGATTTTTGTTTGTGAGATGATAAGCCTTATTTCATAGAACTGAGATGGTGTAAAACAAGACAATAGTGATATCCTTTACTGCTGATTTCATTGAAATATTTTGAAATGTTAGCGATAGGTTTATCACAAAATTTTTATGTAGACAAACCTTTGCACATCAGATTAGGAGTAGAATACTTAGAGTTCTATTCTTCAGGAGGGTAGAATGAATTCTTCAGGACAATATCTCAAATGAGTGTTGTCTTCTTCACGCCTATATACATTCAAAGCTACAATGTTTCAAGCATGATTTCATATTGATTAAAGATCATATCAATCTAATGATCCATTGTCTTTTTTGTTGTAGTGTTTTTCTTTTGAATTATAACCTTTCCAAATTAGGCTTCAATTATTAGCCTTAGAAAATCACCCTTACCAATCACTTACAAGGATTGGTTTGAGGTCCTTGGAGGCTCCTTCAATTACTATTTTCTGCTCAGATTAGGGCTTGGTAATACCATCATTTCAAAAACTAGAACTCACTCTAAAATTTTCCACAAGTTCTCACAATCTACAACATAGATTTTCATTCGATGTAGATGATGTGAATTATAGTTACATTATTTTTATGACTACCAAAACACTATCCAAAATTGTCTTTACAATGACTAAAATTTTGTCCAATCTTCGTTATCACAGGAACTGAAGATTATGGGACATGTTCCTTTAACAAAGGACATCATAAACAATATTCTATCCTTAGAAAAAATACCCATATTTCTGAATATACCTTTTGGGTCACAGTTCTGTGTCTCTTTTTTGATGAATTTCAATGGCATAGTTAATACTCTTGACCTTGGTTATTGAAACTTCCTTATTTTTTGTGTTATCCTTTCGGGAATGTATGACCTCACTCTAGTTATATGATTTGGTGTTTTCTCCCTCCAAAACAAGTACTATGGCTTTTCAAACAAGATACCACGGTGGGTCGGTCCTATTTCCAAAGTCATAGAAAATTTTGACCAGTAAAAATAGAATATCCTTCCACAAACAAATGCACATGAGTGTCTCTAAATTCGACCAGAAATAAAGAATTAGACTTTCAAAATGAGCACAAATTTGAACTACTCATTATAACTATGCCCAAGAATTCGATTAAATTCCACAAGGAGATCGTCTTGGGAATGCCTCTGACTTTTGATGTGATGGATACTTGTCAACAAGTTTCTTAGTGATTGCATTCTCTCTTTCTTGGGCTTTTCCTCACCTAGCTTTGATACCATGTTAAATTTTGGGACATGTTCTCTACTTAGTTACTTCACTAATCCATATTTTCCCATTTATCAATCCAATTTGATTCCATTAGCAATCACATAACTCATTATCATATAAACAATAATTGAATAAATAACATAAATGATAGAAGCAGGAGACAAGCCAAGAAAAGAGAACACAAGGATATGGCTCAAGCCAGGGAAAAACACCAAGATGGGGAAAAACCTTTTTCAATTGTTCTTATCATTAATATGAAATGTTCAACAGAGAGAATACAATAATTCAAACTTAAAATCACTTGCAAATTTTAAGGTCTAATACCACTTCCCTTAGAAAGGAGATGGCTCAAAAAAAGTTGCAAATCTTGCATTCTGAGCAAGCTCCAAGGACTGTTGACTTCCATGCAATTTTGGTAGGATTGGCTAGGGCATGAGTACAGTCTACTACAACACCCCATTCATTTCCTTCTAGACCTTCGATTGACTATGGCCTCCCTTGAAATAGACCCTCCAAATACTCGTTGCCCCTTAAGCCTTCTTATAGGCTTCAAAAACCAACTAGAAAGCCCCCTGAAGAGGAATGACAGACTGCGGATTCCTAGCTGTAGATTCTCGGCCTCCAAAACATGGGAGGTAAGGCCCGTGACCTGGCCGTAGATGACCCAAATAAGTGTGGCTTGCTTTTAGGAGAGATTCACCATAAAAATAACGCCCAAAACATCCTTAGATCAACCTTTATACACAATGGCAGCTTCATATCAAACCTCAGACATGTAATGGAAGATAAGAAATCTTAGAATAGTCCACACAAAGGAACAGACTTGTCCCTAGGAGGCTCGGCCTTCTATCTAGGGAATTTAGCCCATCAAACAACCCTTCCAAGACAATAACCTAGCGCTTCCTCCTTCATTGGAAACACCTTCCTCCTGTAGCTATTTCAGAGAGTAAATAATGTGTGTGAGATGATCAATTGATGTTGGAAGACACCCTCTTTTATAGGAGGTGGAGAGGGTTTTCACTTGTAAAATTATCCCCGAACCGACATTGATAGATTACACATGAGGGGGCTTAATTTCAGAGATATATTTTCCTCATTCAAATATAGTGATCTTTAGGTCAATTTTGGTCCTCTCAAAAAGAGGAATTCAATGCCATAGTTATATTATTTGAAGGAGCTACCCAAAGTGGAATTTGTCCCTAGTTGCCAATTTCAACAACTTCACTATCCTAAAAAGGGGCTTACTTCCATCTTTTTGGGGAGCTACAACTGATAATGATAAAGGTGGAGGCTTAATCATTTATGGTCATCTTTGGGAATCTTTATTTTCGGAAAAATTAGAAATTCACACAGCAAAATTTCATGTTATCCAAATGAAAATGAATCATCTAATTGAATCTGAAAATATTGAAGGATCGTTCCTATTGAGAAGGTTAAGTAAATAGGCTAGCGGGTCTTCCAAATTAGTGCATGTCCTAACAGCTGAATCCTTTTTCCCAGACATAGGGTGGACATATATAATTCATTTTCAGCATCTAAACTGGCCACTTCCATTTTATCTTGGAGGTTCCCTACTCCTTGTCAGGCGAAGGCGATGGGTACAGATAGGACATGAATCCAAAGATTAAAGATACCCATTTTTCGTAGGAGATTTAACATGTTTGGGCCACATTGGTCCAAAATATATTTTTAAATTTAAACCATGCATTTTAAATGATAGGGAAGACCGTGATTCACTACTGGTAGGTCTACATATAGCTGTTACACCTAAAACCAAGGAACAGGGTGCATGGGCTGGAATTAATAGCCAAATTCTATATGAGATCCAATGTTCCAGGAAGCTCTTGGGTCTTTGTAGATTAGGTTCCTCAATTACTTTTCTCTAAATATTTTCTTCAAGGATCTGGGAATTGTGCTAGATGAAGCCAGGTCACTAGCTTTTCCTATTCCTCCAGCTGCTATAGCACATCAACAATTTATTCATGACTCAACTTGTGGATATGTTAAGGAATTTGATGCTGCAATTGTCAAGATTTGGCAAAAGATAACTAGTGTCAATGTTGTGGCTTCCCAAATAGATTACGCAAGAAGTTATTTTCATTTCCAATACAGTGGGGTATATTGGTTTCATTGGCCTTGGAGCGATGGGATATAACATGGAAACAAAAATTATTAAATCAAATTATCATGTTTGTGATTTCGATATATATGAACCAATTTTATCTCGAATTAAAAGAGGGAGTCCAATGAAAGTTTCACAAGGTGCTAAGGTTCTCATAGTTATGGTCACTACTAAAAAATAGGTTGGACGTGCATTGTTTGGAGATGGAGGGGCAGTTGCAGCTTTATTAGATGGGACATCAATAGTGCTACATTCAACTATATCACCAGGGTTTGTAAAAGAATTAGAGACACGGTTCGAAGATGAGAGGTTCTCATAGTTATGGTCACTACTAAAAACAAGTTGGACGTGCACTGTTTGGAGATGGAGGGACAGTTGCAGCTTTATTAGATGGGTCATCAATAGTGCAATGTTCAACTGTATCACCAAGGTTTATAAAAGAATTAGAGACATGATTGGAATATGAGAGAAAAGTATTTGAGATGGTTGATGCCCATGTATCCGTTGATGTGGTGAAGGCTGCTAGGGGAAAGCTACCTATAATGGATTCCAAAACTGATGAAACATTGAAGCACACTAGTGATTTTTTAGTAGATTTAGGTGATTTTTTCACAGATCAATGGTGGATCTGGAGCTAGCATCCCTGTGAAAATGATAAATCACCTTTTTTGGTAGAATTCACACTGCATCTGTTGTTGAAGCTATGAGATTTAGAGTTTGTTCGAATTTGAACACGCAAAAAGTGTGACTCCTTTGGAGATTCCCCTATTGCACAACCAGTATATTATTTTATCTATCATTTTAAAAAGTCATAATTGGAGCAGTCAATCTCTATTAGGTGGAAGCCCAAGGCTTCATAGAAATTTCAAATTTTTTAACTTGTAAGGCAGTAATGCCTGAATCCATTTCCTCTCTCTCATCACTACTATGATCCATGTCTATGGTAGATTTCTCTAGATTGATTTCCATTATCATTTATAAGCATAATATTGAGTGCTACCCCTATGTACTTTGTTTGGTTCTTTGAGTTCGTTGACTAGCACCACTCTAAACAGAACATCATCTTTAAAAAACATATCAAAATTTTTGAGATATGGGGTTTTAATTGTGCTGCCTAGTCATCTTCAATGCATGTTTCTAGGTGCCTCTATTTTGAGGGTTTCAGGCAGACAATACTGACTTTGTATCTTCTTCTATTGTCTATTAGTGAGTTTCTATTTTGAGGGTTTCAGGCGAAACTCTCTCTCTCTAGTTTCAGTGGTCCCCTTGCCACCCTAGCTAGATCTCTCCTTCAATGGGCATCATTTGCCACCCTAGAGGATTTGGTTTGCTTTTTTCCTAAATATCTAATCGTATTTGTTTGTAGGAAGATTCGATATCATTAATATAATTTGGGTTTCAGGGTTATAGTATCTCAACGGCCGAGTTGTGCAATCAAGGAAGAAGTTACTTACTAATCCAAGATCTGATTTTATAGGTCTTCAGGTGTGAGGGACAATTGTAGTGCTAAGGGTCAAGTTTCTTAACTTATAGGAGGGCTAAGCTATCTTGCAATTCCAAGTATTAGTGCCAAAAATCATCTTTATAATTTGGGGTTGAACATTGAGGCTTGATTTATTCCAGCTAGTGGGTTGAATCCCTTGTGAAAGGAGCTGATCTTAAGCTACAATTCTAGGCCACTAACTTCCCATAATTTGTTTGCTAAATACAGATCTGCAATATTGATTGTCTAGGCACTATATTGACTGAGAGACCACAAATTGCTTCATTTCTAGAATGATATGTATTATATTAGGCTAGATTTACAAGATTGAGTATTATTTGTGTACCTGGGAAACGTATTTCTGCGATTGAGAGCTTGAGTAATCTTATAAACTAACTCTCTGTTGACATTTGTGTTAGCAACCACTTCCTTCCAGGTTCCTCTATATTACCTATGCATTATGCTCTTGTTTATATCTTGCTGTTATGTATTTCTGGATTTTTATTAATGGAGGAATAATGCTTTAAAGGATTGTAGCATACATCTCTCAGTGGAAAAGTAATATGTTGGGTTCCTTATGATTTATATTTATGAGCTGGGTTATTCATGTAATCAGTTTCTTGGTACTTTCTCCTTACTAATGTGTGACAAACAAGAAAATACTCCTACATCAATCTACTCTCAAAATGTTTGACAAAGACTCTCACTAATGAAAAACCAACAAACAGAGAAGACACAATGACATTTGGAAGAAATTTTGAGATGGATTATTAGTGGTATCATCTCCATGCTCTTGGTCAGTTCTGGGATTAAAACCAAGTAATATCAAACGAAAATCAAAAGGCTTAAGGTAACTAGGAAAAATGTTTATAAGACAGGGATAATTTTCTCAAAATTTTGAATATTATAAAAAAACCTTTGCAAAAGTGATAAAGCAAATGGAATCATGGGTATCCTCAGAAGCAGAAAAGAGAAAGGGAAGTTGCAGATCTGATGATAAAAGAACAACTAATGACTAGGACTCATATTCAAAAACTGTTGGGAAGCTTTCTGTGAATAAAGAGGCCTGCTATGTTCCCCACAATATAGGGATTGATGGGTAGCCATACATTAATAACATGTCATTGGGAGATGTGGTTAATATTAGGATACCTGCATCTAACAACCATTGTGACACATAATTGATGGGCAAGATGAGGATATCATTTTCAAAATATGTGGCTATAATAATAAACAATATACAGTTATCTTGTTAATTTTAGATAACAATGGTACTTTCTATGCTTAACCACTGGAACAGTGAATTTCTTAAGGAAATAGGGTTAAAAATAGGTAGATATCTAGATAGGATTGAACCACATTTGGGCACGTACACATGCCCAAATTAGTATAGAATGTTAACTTCAAAGAAGGAAATAGAACTTCATATGAAAACTAGACTCGTGTACAACATTCCAATTGTGGGCAACTTCCCTTCAAGTGCATTTGCTGCCATTAATATGGCTAATTCAATAGTAACTTCTAGAAGAATATCTCTTCCCTTGCTTAAGATAAGTATGGTTTCATAAAGTAGTCTCTTAACCCTCAGGTAAAATAAAGTTTCCAACACTACTCCTCGGAGAAGACAAGGTCATTAATTCAAGCACAAAAGCTAATTTGGGTGTTATAGAGTTGATTCCAATAGAGGAGAGGCTAGAGAAGAACCCCAAAGCCCAACCTATCAAACATTGGGATTGATCCAAATACTCGAGAAAAAAAGGAGGTTCCATAGATGCGTTCAAAATAATTTTGTACTACTAGAGATCATCCAAGGGAACTTCCAATTGTAGAATCTCAAAATGAAGATTAGTCCAATTAGTATTTGAATATTACCTTGTGTATGCTTTCTTTCTATAATCATCGGTCACTCATATCCCCAATTCTTCATTCCATAGAGATTCAACAATGCTTACTTCAATGAAAGAACCAATGATCAACATGAATCATTACATAGATAGCTGGAGAGATTCTAATCACACCCCCTCATTACTTATGGAGAAACTATCGAAAATAGTTATAATCACTAGTGTCATTACCTCTTTGAGATCTAGGTGGAACCAACACAAAATCTATTATTATGTGTTGCAACTTGCCATTGGTTAGCTGCAACTGATAAGGATTGGTATATTCATTGTTCCCACTTGATAACTAGGTAAATGGCCGTTATCCACATATTTGGAAACCTCTTTAGCCATGCTTGGTATTAACAATTCTCCTCCAAAAGCTGGGTATTATAGCTATCCTAACATAACATTTAAGAATACAATATTGCTTCCCACAAAATAAAAATCTTTCATGATCCATATAATCAAACGTATGTATTTCTTGTCTTCAAATAAATGTTATCTTCATGTGCCATACAGTCTAAGCATGTTTTTGTTGCCTTCAATGTTTGAACAATCCCCAAAGCTTGAATCATTCTTATATACATCATAATTAATTAAATCCAGCAACATCCATTCAATGCATCCTTCAAGAAATTAACCTTTCTCATCCTGTGCTTGATAAATAAAAAGGTGAGGTTCTGCTATCAAATTCGCTGGTTGGCACAATATACAGTTAACTTGTCTTTTGTTTGCAGCTCTGCATATACTTTAGAGCTTGAAAATCTATGTACAATATGCACTCACTAGGCACTAGATAATTCTTCTAATGATCTAGAATTGTGTAAGAGAAAAATCCTTTATTGCTTTGCTAAATTTGTAACTTTAATTAGCTACCAATTGTCCTACTTGACTTAGTATAATGCTAAGAGACAAACTTCAGATATCACACTCAACCTCCTTGTGAAAATCTGGAAGGGAAAAAGCTAAATCTTCAAGTACACATATCTTGAGAATTTCAAAGCTATCATACTGACTTTGATGATATCAACACATTATTTTCTATCATCAAATGTGTGTCAAGCATTGCAATCTTAAGATTTCAGTGAACTTTCTATAAAATTTCATAGCTACATGGAATCTTTCTTCTACCACAGCATTACATTATATGGGGTTGATCTCAATAGTATAATCTTAATTTCGTCTAGAAATTCAATAATTCCACAAGGAAATTCTCTCAAAGTCAAAACAAATACTTTACAACCTTCTTTAATACTTGTTGTTTTCAGATGAAATGCCTCCAAATTTAAGGACCACAATGCCAAAAAAGACAACTTTAGCTAATAGGAGTAGACCTAGAGCCCCTAACGTTTTGTGATGTACAACTGAAGCTCCTACTGTACGCAGGCTAAGAAGGAAGTCATGGTCACCAAGCAGAGCAAGAGAAAGAGTTTGGTATGACAACCTTACTAGTGATAGGTCTAGTTTGCAGACGACCAACCTACACGGTAATGGCATTCACAGCGTGACAATGCCCATTTCACTTGGCAACAAGATGGTAGAGAAAGGTATAGATGAAAGGAGATATCTCTCTCAAATTATATTAAAGAAATAACCTAATTTTTTCAATGCCACCTTGCAACCCTAAGGAACAATGAATTCAATGCCATCTCAAGATAGTAGTGGCTTTGGGAGGACACCTCTCAAAGCCAACCTTGGCTATAGCTCTGAAACACATGGTAAGTATTGACTCAACAACCTTGTTTGTGTAATTTTTCCTATCATGGACCTTAATTTCAAATTCTTCTTTTGCCTAAAATGAATGAAATTTGTCTTTCAATTTGGCCTACAACATTTGATAATTCATACTGATGGAACATGTTTGTGTTGCAATTGTGAGAACATTTGTTTTATGCAAAAGCTTCAATAAAAATTGATAAAAATGACATTTTCACTCTATTGTTTTCAGGATTTAAGGACAATTACACCAAGTAGCTTCCAACCTCATATGACCATCATGTCAAATTCATCTCAGTATATTTTCTGAGAAAGGGACACCAAAAGAAAGCAATATAATATACATGACTCTCCAATAGCAATTAGCAGCAATCACAGTTCTGCGTATGGTGCAAGCATTGCTCTAGATCCTCAAGGGGGCATGTTTACTTGTGTAATGTAGTGGTGTCCCTGCTTTTATGTTATTTTGAATTTTCTTTCGGTGTTGCAATTGGAATATATGATATTAATTTATGCCTTGCAATTATAGTTGTTGAGATATTATTCTTTTTCTCTATTTTATTGCTATTTATGGTCTTCTAGGTGCTTTCTTCTTGTTTTTCTTTACTAGTCGAAGGGATTGGTAATTTTAGATTTTACAATATTTATTGCTGGTTCTATGTTGACATTTAATAGGTTTTTTTTTTCGGGATGTCTGTGAAGTTTTTGGTACATGAGATTGACATTTTATAATGTGTAGCTCCCTAACCTCCAGATAGAACCTTCATTGAAAATTGTGAGGGGGTTTCAAATTCACGTTGGATAACACCTTCCTCTGGGATAAAAGGTTTAACAAACACAATAACAAAGAAACCATTAGTGACGTCACCAAAAGTTGTAGCTTTTTCAAGGTCTTACATCCGCTCATCAAGGTCAAGAATCTATGCACCAAAGACATCCTATGGAAATGATGGTTTAAGAAATACAACCACATGAAAACATTCAGTGAGAAAAACCAAATCTAAAGTCTGTTTAGGGTCTTCAATCCCCTCATCAAGGTCAATTGTGTATGGATCAAAGCCAACAACAAAGAAACTCTCGGTGACAACACCAATGTCGCAACTTCTTTAAGGTCTTCTAACCCATCTTCAAAGGCAGTATTGTCTGCATTAAATTCCTCACCAAGGTAATCCATGCATTCATCAAAACCACAGTGTCAATCTTCCATGCCAAAAATATGTTAGAATAATTCAGTTCCTCCTCTAGAACCTTCTTCTGTGAGAAAATCTAGCATCATGTCATCTAAAAATTTAGTAATGCCACAAGGAACTTCTCTCAAAGTGAAAACAAATCCTTTGAAGCCTTGTTTAATACCCACTTTTTCAAGTGAAACACCTCCAAATTTAAGGACCACAATGTTAGAAAATACAACTTTAGCTAATTGGAATAGACCTAGATCCCCAAACTTTGTGTGATGTACAACTGAATCTCCTACTATAAGCAGGCCAAGAACATAGTCATGGTCATGGAGCAAAGTAAGAAAAATAATTTGATATTACAACCTTACTAGTGATAGGTCTAGTTTTGAAACTACAAAACTACATGGTAATGGAATTCACAGTGTGACAATGCCCAATTCACTTGGCAGCAAGATGGTAGAGAAAGGTATAGATGAAATGAGATCTCTCCCAAAAACTATAGTAAAGAAATCAACTAATTTTGTCCATGCCTCCTTGCCAATCAACTAATTTTGTCCATGCCTCCTTGCAACCCTAAGAGACAATGAATTCAATGTCATCTCAAGAGAGCACTAGCTTTGGCAGGACAGTCTTAAAGCTAGCCTTGGCTATGGCTCTCAAACACATGGTAAGTATTGACTCAACAACCTTGTTTGCATAATTTGTCCTGACATGGACCTTAATTTCATATTCTTCTTTTGCCTAAAATAAATGCAATTTTCCTTGCAATTTGGCCTACAACATTTGATAATTCATATTGATGGAACATGCTTGTGTTGCAATTGTGAGAACGTATGTTGTATCCAAAAGATTCAATAAAAATTGATAAAAATTGACATTTCTGCTCTGTTATTTTCAGGATTTAAGGAAAATTACACCAAGTAGCTTCCAGCCTCATATGACCATCATGTCAAAATCATCCCAAGATATTGTCGGAGCAAGAGACACCAAAAGAAAGTAATTTAATATACATGACTCTCCAATTTCAATTAGCAACAATTATTGTTCTGAGTATGCTGCAAGCATTGCTCCAGTTCCTCAATGGGAATGTTTGATGATAATGATTTTGGGAGTGAGAGAGGTCATTAGTACAATATAATTAAATTCCATGGAGATGGTAGGAGCACAAACTGGTTGAACAACCCATAATACAGAGAGAATAAATATGGTCAGACTCTCTTTTATGACCAAGGAGTTGAAATATTATTCGATCCAATATATAATGCCACAAAAGAATACATTGGTAGTAAATATTATAAGAATAAAATTGGAAATTAGTATTAGTGACACTTGTATCAACCAAGAAAATAAAATGTATCATCAAGAACCATTTGATTGGCCACATCTGCACCATCCTTATATGTTTATCATGAACTTGTGTATGGCACTAAGTTGTTTTATGGAAACATATGCAACCTCCCACTTCTAATGTAGTGTTTGACTTGTGTGTTTCCTTAGATAATAGAATTGCAACACAAGTATCATTAGTCTTCTGAGTCACTACTTTTAGAGCCGAAAGCACAACTACGATTGAGCAGGTTCATGTGCAAAATGTTCCACTAAATTGCATAAGTTTGAGAGGCTTCAACCTCATTTACCACTGTGAATAGATTCTTGCAACTCTAGATGGGATTCAACTTGGTAACATCATCCCATAGGAAATTAGTAGTCACATATTCACACCAAATATTTTTCTAAAGGACTTCTATTGAACCCCATTCCCAATACATCTTTCCAATAAAAAAACCCTATTTTTATTAGGTGTCCCCTATTTTTACTAGATACCTTTTTTATAACGCCCAATACATATAAATTCCCCCCATATAATTGCAATATATTGACTCTATCTTTAAGATTTTTAAAACCCCTTTATGACTAAATGCTCTAAGATAGTGGTCAACGAGATGAAGTACTTCTGCACAAAGATTGGATATGTTTGTTATAAAAGCCAATTTCTAAACTTCAAGGAATCCATAGGAAATAAAAAAAATATAATTGGTAAGGTGCTAAATAAGATCGAACTAAAAGTCCACAAGATAGGAAATAATCTGTGCCATTTTGTTGGTACTTAGATAATAGATGACATATGGATAATACTACATATTTTATACTTAACATCGTGAATATTGTTAGTAATGGGTAGTTAGTATGCATCAATTTCAATGTTCAAGCATCATGAGGATCATGACATCATCTCCTACCATAGGTTTTTTCCTACTGATTTCTATAGTTTTGATGTGATGGATGTTTTGTGGTAGAATGCTTGAAAATGATGAATCCTGGTTGTAATGTTGAAAGCTTATTTTTCTAATAATGTTTCTATATAAAATGCTTCCTTTAACTTGTTGGGTGTGGAGCCTGAACATCTTCTTTATTCAAAGGTATTGCTGCATTGGACCCCAGTTTGTAATGAGGTGAAAATGCTCCCCCTAAAATATTCCCTAAGGGTGGGGGGGGGGGTCAAGGGAG
>APFE031106832.1:1077-13651 GCA_000404065.3 Pinus taeda | reverse complement strand
ACCCAGGCACTTGACTCTTCTAATGGTCCGGCCACTTTAGGTTCTTACCAGTGCCGAGCACACTGATACGCAGGCTTCTCAAACCAACTAAGGACTTTGAGTGATTACTCGTGATGCAAGCAGATCAGACTGAATGTCCGCAGTTGCAGAGCAGGAGAACACTCGACTCAAAACACACACAAGACTCTCTAAGACTCGATAACTTCCGATGCCCAACAAATGAGCCTTACCCTCCTTATATAGCATGAGAGGGGGGACAAACATTACTGTTGGTCAGATAGGAAAAACCCTCAAGAATCATTGCTTTTCCAGTCTTTATCAAAGCGACGTCCGCACAAATATTCGGGTTGGACCGAATAATTGCTTTTGGGTAACGCATGTGATATTGTCTGTAAAGTAGATTCTTGTACTTCAAGTAAAACAGACTCATTACTATCTACAAAGTGGATACTTTTTAAAGAAAAGCCCACGAGAAAAGACTTAAAGAGAATATTTACACTGTGGAGGCCTTTGTACAGTAAAGCCCACGGGAACACTGATCACAATTAAGCCCTTGTGATTGGTACTTATTAAAATAAAGTTAAATCAGGGAATCTTTCCCTCTTGTAGAGCAGGTCATCACATGCCTTAGTATAAATTCTCCGGACGATCATAGGCTTACCCAATATGACTTGATGCTGGACTTTGGTTAGGACGCACCATTCCAAGTGATCTATCATGAATTCTTGTAGTGAGAAATTGGTCATGTGAAATGGGTCCCATTCTTTGACTGTCATTTCTCTGACTGTGTTGTAGATGCGATGGTAACAGTCTCCAATGTTATGATCAAAGCATCTTTGACAGTGTCTTCTTTGAAACCCTTCATGATACACCGGATCCATGGCTGTCCTGTTGACTCCATAGTCTGTCCACCAGTTCTGGAACCACTCGCATTGCAGATTATTCTGAGAGGCTGCCATTGTACTGAACTTCAACTTGGTATAATGTGTATCTGTTCTGTCATCCACATTCATGAAGTCCCACCATAGCTTTTTGTAATCTGCAAAGTCATAAACTGTGTCCGGGAATATTACCTTTGGATCGTTTCTTGGCCACCTTGCACATGACTGGACTTGGGGATGATTTGCCCATAGATCTCTGGTCCGATAGATACAGAAATAAGCTCCATAGGTCCTTGTACTGCTGTCTCCATGGTGTCTAATCCGACCAATATCATGAAAATTTGATTCTAATGCCTCTCTTGCAGATTTGGCGTCGGCTTTGGCTTTAGCATACATCATGTCATGAATCCACTTTCTTCCTTTTGGATAGATTCTTTTTTCTGGTACATAGTGCTGAAGATCTGTATGGGGTTGCAGATTTGCATCGAGGACTTTTGTATTTCTTAGTTGCCATGTTGGCCTCCAGTTGTTTTTATAAGTGTCCCAGTCTTGATTATCTGGGATGGTCCTCAGAACTTCACACTTCTGGTTTTGATCCCATTCAGTGACAATTATCATGGCATGTGTAGTATTTTTCTCAAGATATTCCCTGCTAAGAAAGTCAGGGAGGCAATTTTCTTCTCCTTTGATATGTTCAACAGAAAAATCAAAGTTTTCGAATAATGCTTGCCATCTGGCAAACTTTGCTTCTTCTGGTTTCTTGATGTCTTTAGACAAGACTTTCTTCATTGCTGAAGCATCTGTCCTAAGAAGGAATGGCTTGTTAATAAGATAAACTGCAAATTTGCTAATATAGTTCCAAGCAGCTTTTACCTCTCTTTCAATAACAGAATATTTTTGTTCAGTTGGGTTCCAGACCCCTGAGGCAAACTGAACTACTTGTTCTTCTTCACCAATCCTTTGTTTCAGAATTCCACCCCAACCTATATCACTGGCATCAGATTCTACAATTTTAAAAGCTTCATCATCTGCAATATATAGAATAGGCAGGGTTTTTACCTTCGCCTTGATCTCCTGAACTGCTATGGTGTGAGCTTCTGTCCATGGGGGAGGATTTTTGCCAGTTCTTGGATTGAGCAACTTTCTGTCACTAGCACAATCCTGATAAAAACTACTCACATAATTTAAACAACCAAGGAACCTCTGTAATTGTGTCTTATCCTTCAAGACATCTGGAAATTTGTCTGCGAACTCAATAACATGCTGCTGCAGAGAGATCTGGCCGTTTGCAATCTGGTGACCCAAAAATTTAACTGAAGTCTGGAACAATTCCATCTTCCTCTTACTAAGCACAAGACCATTCTTACGGACCAACTTCATAAAAATATTTACATGCTTGAAATTGTCATCAAGATTTCTAGAAAAGATTAAAACATCATCAATATATACAAGCAGCCAAATAAAATATGGTTTGAATATGTCATCCATAACTTTCTGAAATTTGGAGGGAGCATTCTTGAGACCAAAAGGCATGACATTCCACTCGTAATGTCCTGCAGGGATACTGAAAGAAGTTTTGAATTTTTCTTCTTCATGAATAGCGACCTGCCAAAACCCGGCCTTTAAATCGAACTTTGAAAATATCTTTGCTCCTGCAATTCTCCTGATTAAGTCTCCTTTATGCGGAATTGGATATGTGTCATCAGCCAAGACTGAATTTAGAGGCTTTTAATTTATGACAAGTCTGGGAATACCTCTAATTTGTTCTCCTCTTTTATTCACATAGAACCCATAGCAGTTCCAGGGACTAGTGGATTCTCTGATTAGACCTTTGTTAAGCAGTTGTTGACTCTCTTGTTGACACAATTCTCTGTATTCCTGGCTCATTGGTATTGCTCTGCTTTTGCAGGGCTTACCTTTGTATCCTTCTTTGTATGGCAGTCTGATTGTATGTTGCTTTCTATGCCAGAAAGCATTTTGTTCTTCTGAACAACACTTCTCTGCCAATTTTTCTTTTAGTTCTAGAATCCTTCTTTTAACTTGCGGCTGTTTCAGTTGTTCTTCGATTCTCAGCTTGCCCTTTAGATCTTTAAGATCTGTTAGCAAGGATTCTGCTTTGTCCAATTTCTGCATGGCTTGGACCATGGTGGAGACTCGAGGAGTAGAAACATAGGGGAGCTCAATTCTTTTTCTTGTACCTCTGGATGTGCGTACAGAGATGAAATAACCAGATTTGTTTCCTTTTATTCTTGCAGAACCATGCGGTTCTACTGCGGCTAGAAAGACATTACCTAATATGCAGTCAACAGGTATGTCTGCAATAGCAAACTTCATATACACACAATGTGTGTCAAAGCATAGTGAGGCTCTAGGAATTTCATATTTGAGTTTTTTATTTCCTAGCCCTACCACTTCTCTTTCTGCAGAGACCCAGTACTTTGTTGGGATGTTTCTGATATTGAGAATGTTGATATCAGCACCAGAATCCAACAATGCAGTCATAAGAAATGTTTGGCCTTGGATACAGATTTTTACTCTAACATGATGTTGTTGATATGTAATAGTAAACAATCTCATATCCTGAAAACCAAAATGTGGGTCTGGTCTACCTTCTGCAATTTCAATTTCTTTGTGACGAGATCCTGTATTCCAGGATTCTTCTTCTTCTTCTTCTTCTTTAATCTCCTTTCCTTTCTTAAGTTCTGCTATCTGAGCTTTAATGAAGGAGATTTCTGTCTTGAGCTGGTGAATTTCACCACTCACTTCTCCCAAAGTCAGGGATCTTACTTTCCCTGGTTTTTGATGATGCAGTTGGAAGGATTTAGTATTTCTTTCATATGATGCATCAACAAATAATGGCTTCTTACCTGATTCTTTTGAGGCTTTTGATTTTAGCTGATCTGTAAAAGCTTCAATCAGGCAATCTTTCATTGCTCCTTCCTCCATATTTATGATCTGTGTCAAGATTTTCATTTCTGCTTCTTCTTCAGCAGATGCCATGAGCACTTTTTCCTTGGGAGGCTTCGGCTTTTCGTCTTCTTCACTGGAGCTGTAAGAAACTTCAGAGTCATCATCATATAAAACATGACATGCACATTCATCTGAATTTGAACAAGAACATTCTGAAGATTCTGATTCAGTATATTGGCCCATATTGACTTGAAATTCTTCATCTGTACTACTAAAGGAATCAAGAGATGAATCTTCTATTTGATGCTGCTGAGCTGTAATATGAAGATTTGGACATTTCTCTGTAACATGATTCCTAGATTTGCATCTTAAACAGAAGAATGGGCTAGAATGTTCTTTCTTAACTTGTTTAGCTCTTTGAGCGTAAACAGCTGTTTTCTTTCCTTTATTGAGTTTGGATTCTTCACCTTGTGGGCATCTTGAGGCTATATGCCCTGTCTGTCCACACAACCAGCAAATTATTTTATTCCACTTTTCTTGCTTAGAGGTGTGCAAATGGATATCAGAGGGGTTATAGTAATGAGTTTTTGGGATATACCTATAATGGCCTTTTCTTTTCTGATCTTTATCCCTGGAAGGATATTTTCTTTTTCTCCTTGGGTAATCCCTTTTATTTCTGTAGAAAGTCTCTTTAAATTCCCTTTTTGCCCTTTTCTTAGACTTTCTTCTTCTGACTAGTGGATCATCAACTGTTAGTCCATACTTACTGCAAATGGACTTTCTGTCAGGCAACCTGGATAATTTTTCCAAAGATTTATTTACCTTTGAACTTGTACAAAGACTGACAAGCGTCTTTGTGATGAGAGAATAAATTTCTCCCCATGTATATGACTCAAAAGGTAATTGAAAAATTTCCTGCATTCTAATGTAATCAACAAATCTGGAAGGTAAAGCAGCTAGATACACTTGCTTCCAAAGCAGATTTTTGGAATCTTTTACCTCATATATCTGCTGCATCCAGTCCCTATGAAAATCATCATATTGGGACATTTTGTGGCACTTGAGGTTCATCAGAATGACCTCATGTTTATTTGCAATCTCAGTTTCACAACCACACCAGTGCTCTAAAATCATAGATGTTAAGGCACCAATCATATTATTTGTCACAGTGCCATCTGGGTTATGAATCACATCTCCTTTTTCATCTTTAAGCACTTCAGCTTCCATGGTTTCAACCAATTTTGGAGAGGACTCAGTTTCCCACCACCTGAGAAGAGTACCTGTGAAACATTGGATGATTGTTTTGCAAGCATATACCTCTTATTTTCCCCTTAGACACATGAGTTTATATTCAGTATACATTATATCAATCATTTGGCGGATCTGGCCAATACTCATGTTATCTATGTTCCACTCTCTGTGGGAGTCTGGGAAGAAAGTATGTGCTTCAGGCATTTTTCCCTTTCCCTCAATATCAGGAGCAGAGTATTTTGAAAATCTATGCTCAAGGGGTTCATATATTGGGAGGATCTGTGTTTCCTGAGGCTTGTGCTTTTCTGTTTCTGGTTCTTCAAATAAAGAAGCAATAGTTATTCTTTCAGGTTCTTCTTCTTTAGCTTCTTTGGGGAATAGTAGAGGGAACTTTTCTACATTCCTTATTTTATGTTCAATCTGTATATTTCTTTTGACCAAACAAGAATTTGGAACTGGCTTTTCTACCTTTGTAATCTGCATTTTATTAAACTTCTCATTTAAGCCAGTGAGGATAGTCTTAGTTGTGTCAATGTGACCAACTAGATTTTCTCCTAACTCTTCAATCTTTGTTAATGACTCTCTAGTGTATGATCGAGTCAAACTGGAATCAAACTGAATACTATTTAAACAAGAATTCACACTATTGAAGGAAGACTGTACAACATCAATTTGTTTCTTTACTTCATCAGCTTTTGCTACATTCATTTTCAGACCTTTCAAAGCAGTATTTGTCCAATTTATTTGTTCACTGGCCTTTTGGATCCTACCATCAATCCCTAAGGCATTGTCATCCTTTTGGACAAGAGGAATGGCTTTAGCTGCATTAGACTTTTCTCCTAGGATTATTCCTTTGTATGGGGGAAAAGTAGTGGAGGTTTCCACTATAGACCCATCAAGTGCAGTCCACCCATGTTTATCAGGAACACTGCTAGAAGAAGCACCAGTCAAAACATTTATAGGAGCAATTTTATCTTTCCAAGAATAGAAAGATATCCATTCATTATTGTTCTCCATATATCGTTTCCAATCTGTAGCCATTTTTCTTTTCTGGTCTGGAGTGTATCCTTTGTCAAATTCATCTGCCTGAGGATTTGTGAACAAATCCCAATTCAACATTTCTTTAATATGTGTGCAACGTAAGCATTTCAAGGCCCTCTTTTCATTCTACACGTGAACTATGTGCAATGTGTGCCTATCGTGACAGCGAACACTTGTGCCCTGCTGCGAATGACGTCGATGGGGGTGTCCTCGATCTGTTTAATGGTCTTCTCGACCAAGGTAAGGCATGCATCAGACCTATATATTTAACTATTTGTATTCTATACTTGTATAAGGTTATACCATATAATATTAAAATTATAGTTAACAATGTTATTTAAATGGGATGTCTTTTTCATATTAATTGATTACATTAATTAAAAAAATTATAATCCACTGGAGGTTTCCAGCTTTCATGGATTTCCAAAATATAAAAATACATTAGTGAAGTATTAGAATGTTGACAGAACGTTTATATTCTATTGAGAAGAATGATGTTGAATGGTATAAAGGCAATTAGTCATGTGGATTATAATTTTGGTGCAGGTAATAATGTTGCAAGTGTGTTTTAAATTTATTTTTTGTTTCTCTTTGAAGTTGGTTTTTAAGTTGTATTGAAATAATTTGTAAAAGTAACAGTGTGAAACTAATTCAATTTTGTTTTGGTAATTTTTTTATTTTCTCAAATTTTTTATTCTTTCTGTGTATTTTGCATTTTTAGAGGAAATTGCTAGTTATATACACTATATCACAGAACAAGAACAAGAACAAGAAGTTATTTTAACATCCACGAGGCTAAAGATAGTCTATGGGACAGATTGCTTCTCTATCTGGCTCTTGTATTCAACCCATTTCCTGTGAAGTTTCACAATAAATGCTTTGAGTTTCTCGACAAACCCCTCACTGAATAAATTATCCCAAGAGCTAGCTATCAAAATATTTGCATAACTTTCCCTGTTGTCTTTGAAGGCCTTGCATTCTAAAATGAAATTGCCACAAAAAATAGTCAAAAAAATAGTCGGGCCCACTCTAACAAGAGTGTATATATGTGTGTCTATGTGTGTGTGTGTATACTCTTAGTTATTGGCTCATGGCCTTCCACGTAGCATATGTGAATATATTTATTTGCCTAACCTTCGTGGGCCCTCCCCTTTTTATTATCTATATACCCTCATATGAACTTACGTCTGGCTCTACCCTTGACTATACAAATGTATATATCACAACATGATATTTTTGTGGGACCCTAAGTCAACGCATTTGTAATATTTCTAACTTGTCGCGTGCACTTATATAGCAACAAGTGTAATATGCAACTTTGTTGCTTAATACCTTCTTCTTATGTAAAAAGTAATTGATAGCTAATTTAAATTAATTTAAATGTTTAGAGTTAAAACCCTTAAAAACCATGTAATTGATAGTTAAATTGGATTAATTTAAATGTTTATAGAGTTAAAAACCTCTTAAACCATGTATATATAAAGTATGTTACGTAGTAATCATAAACCCCAATTCAAAATAGCATTACATATAATATTATATTTATATCTTGAGAATTTTTATTCAGATTGTCCACAGTCTCCATTTTTCAGTCTATGTTTCGAGTCTATAACAAGACTCATCTTCAGGACTAATGTCTTGTTATAGACTCGAAACGTAGACTGAAAAATAGAGATTGTGAACAATCAGAACAAAAACCTTGAAATTCTCACCACAAATCTACAATCTCATATTATATATCTTAAATTAAATTATTATATGTAAAATTGTTATTAAAATAGTAAATATATAATTGAATGCAACATAATTTCATATAAAAAATAAATAATAATTAAACATTGTCTAAATAAATTATATTTAAAAAGAATCTAAATGGTTAGGCAAATAATTATTTAAATGAGTATTGTAACTAAATAATATGTGGTTATTTATTTTATGTTAAATTCAATATCTAATTGTTAATTAAAAAATTATAAACTATCAAACTAAAAATAATATAATATAATATGAATGGCTATATTTGTTGTCTTGCACATTTTTATTAGTAAAATATATAGTAAAAATAAATATTTAAAAAATGAGATGTAAAAATAAATTATTAAGCATAAATATTTAGATTTGATAAGCGTACTCCTTATTAAAGGTTATGACACTTACTTTGGTACTTTATACAATGATATGATCTCCCCTCTCGATGATTGGTGCTTGTGGGCGATAG
This sequence comes from Pinus taeda, assembly GCA_000404065.3. Classification (NCBI taxonomy): domain Eukaryota; kingdom Viridiplantae; phylum Streptophyta; class Pinopsida; order Pinales; family Pinaceae; genus Pinus; species Pinus taeda. The sequence continues at coordinate 5,350 of APFE031106832.1, read as the reverse complement.
ACTTTTGCCACAGCTAGTCTATGGCTTTGTTCCTCGCACTAAACCATGAAGGATGAACCGTTCCATGGAGTGCTTAGCTCTAAACTTTCTTCCACTTAGCCACGTGACCTGTCATGTGACCGAGGGTGAGATATCAAGTGTTGTCCTCTGATTTGAGGATGCGCCAATTGGACCACGCACAAAGAATGTATCCTCGACCTGTGATATGAATCATGTTCTTCCTTTAGGTTGTGCTTGGACATATGTTTATATATGTGTCCATTATTATTTGTGAGGCGTAACCACCTACAATACTTAATACATTTTCGTATATTTGGCCCGTAGATATATTTAGGCATGTATGTTTCGAGTGTCAACTCAATATGATTTTTACTCAAATTAGCTTACTATTGGAGTTTATTACCTCCACTGATATCTGTCATGAACATACACCATACTTATTCCATCCTCAGCGACACACACAAATATATATATATATATATTACATACTAACTACCCATATAATTTCCAACATATATGGTGTCTTCTCTAATAAAACTTAACTTCAAATATAATATATATATATATATATATATATACACTACCTATATAAGCTCTATCAATATTTGGTGTCTGGTCTAATAAATCTTAACTTCAAATTCACACCCATTAATATATATGTAACATCATCTTTTATTGTGTAGGTTTTCCTTTATGTATTCAGGAGAAGATAATAAATCAAAATATTTATACAGTAAGTTGCCCTTGCAACATAACACTTATTAAGTAGGGATTTGAGCTATGAGTTGTGATACTCCATTCTACCATACAAGGATACATTAGTCTGCATTCTTATCCTAAGTAGTGCCATAATCTCTTTTGGCGATGGAAGTGATGGGTTCAACAGTCTATTAGAAATATTGAGAGGGGGTGAATTGGTATTTCTTGTTGAATCAACTTTTCTCCTATTTTTACTTTTTCTTTACAAACATTAATTGAACCAATAACTAATTTGTAGAACATGCATAAACATCATGAGTAGTTATGAACATTATCAATCATGAGCCATGAACAATAAACATCATCAAGCACATAAGATCATCAAGGACATCATATATTAGGTGGAAAACCCAACTAGGAAAAACCATTGATGTTGTTGTCTTTGTCTTCTTCTTATTATTATTAAGAAAACCTTCTTTTACATCTTACATTGTCACAAACTTCTGCCAGTGTGCAAGCTCCTACCTGCTAGAGGCTACCACCTCCCTAATCAAGTTCTCTAACCACCACCGAAAGGAAGCTACCACTTCCTTACTGAGGGCTCCGACCCTTAGACTTCTTGTGGACCTCATTTCAAAATCTTTCACACTGGAACCACCTCACTCAAGCACAAATCTTGCAAGCAAGGTTTCATCAAAATGTTTCATGTTGGACCCATATACAACCTTTTGTTCATCAATCTAAATATGAAACCAAATCCTCTCATCAATAACCAATCTTCTCACCAATGTTGTTCATACAACCATTAAGACAATCTATCGTCAATACATATCTGTAATACAAAACTGCCACAACCCTAGTAAGTAAACTCTAACATCAATTAAACCTTGGCAATACATCAACACCATCAAACCCTCTGCAATTCAACGATACATCATCATATTATATAACCCTAACTTATAAAGCTCAACGACATATACAAAAAACATCAATAGTGCCAAACCCTAACACCAACTACTCAATTCATCAAACCCTAGCAATGTATGAACAACATGCATATGATAGTGTAATACTTTCTCTGTTCACCCCACATCTAAGCAACAACCTTGCATAAGTCATTATGCCTACAACAAAAGTTATTCTACCTTTAAAACATCATTGTATAAAGTCACAATAGCTCAGCAATACATCTCTCATATCAACAACAATCATATAATCCCTCACTCATCAACATGTGCTCTCCTCATGACATACACACTTAATAACAAACATCAACTCACAAGAATCCTAACTCATCAAACTCTGACTCAACTTATTGCGCTCAAATTTAGTAGCATTATGGACACATAACAAATCTGCTCTTAATATTGACGTTATCCTCAAATAACAATGTGCCCTCACATACAACAACACTCAACTAAACCATATTCTCCATATTCTCACTAAGCCATAGATTCTGACTCAATACAATCACCAACACAATGCTCTCAACCCAAACGCAAATCTTCAATACAAATTGTTCTCAACAGCATACATACATCCGAACACAAGACCCTCTCAATACACTAACACAATTGGTAGCATACAATGCCATACACATGGCATCAATCCATCTCAACAAACTAGGATCAGTCATATAATCTCTCTGTTAAAACAAAACGAGCTCAGTTAAGGACCCCTGCAAACACAAATACATTAGCATATAAACAAAATAACATCTCAAGCATTTACTAAACAAAAGCACACTCCATTCATAGACAAATGCTTTGTATGACCACTTTGTCATCATCATATTGTTCAATTGACCTTTTGTTGAGAATCAAATTGTCCATGTTCACTCTTTGTTCTTGATACAAAGCACATTGGCATTTCCGATAACATATCAACCTATGTTGCAACATATCCATGTGTATTTTAACCTTTGTTATGCACAAACTTGATCCTTTGTTTGTTATAACCCACAGTTACAGGACTACTCTCTGAACTATTACTTTGAGTGTTCGTGTATACATGATCTAACCTATGTTCTTCTTTGTCCAATGCTAATTAATTTCTATCCATAGCATACACAGGTGTGCACAAACATTTGCTACGGTTATGTGGTTATTCAATGCACATTTAGATCATCGTCCATGTAACCTAACAATGATCCATGCCTCAAGATGTGTACCCGACATTTGATGTGATTATCCTAACAATTGACCAAATTGTTGTAGAAATTTAACAACCATGCCACCTCTTCAATGATCAATCATTAAAAACAATAACAACATTATTGATCCATCGACCTCTACTAATCACACATTAGGTACAGGCATACTTAATTGTTGTTTTTACAAAGGAGCATTGATTTTCCCACTCACACAAGTAGCTTCAATTCCATCACACCTTAATTTCTTGCACAACCAAGCAGATCACACTTTAATCATGGTACCCTTAACCAAATGAGTTTGATATTGTCTCTTCCACTACAAAGATCGACTAGATCCATTTAAATAGATGATAATGCTAGTCATTGTTCAGTCAAATTCCTTAAAACCTCACTTGATCAAGCTTTTCAACTTAACACCAAATTAAGCCTTCGATAATTTAGATCAACGTTCTCACTTGATCAATTGAGATTTTCATTTTGTCTTAAAACTCTACATATGATGGCAACTACTAATAGATCATCAATCACACTCATCCAAAACAATTCTAAGCCTATGAGGATGCATGATTTTGTTAGTCATCAGTCTCATATCCATTAATCTAGAAAACAAATCTAGATCTGAAAAATGAGCACATGCGCCAAAACAAAAGAAAATACAAAGATGAGTGTTGATGCTAGAGCAAATTTCATCAGATTACTTAGATGCACCCTTGCTCTTTTCATTCTTTAGATTGCACTTGAGTATGTATATATTTAACTATGATGCCCATGGACCAGATTAATTAATAGGATAGTTCCCTTGGACCAAATTGTTCTAGCAATGTGCGACCTTTAGACCATTTCCACTTAACAATGATTAATGCGCTCACAATCCAAAACATTAGTGACCAAGAAAATTCCTATGCCAAATTACACCAAATTAGCCAAACACCAACCATGAACCAACACCAGGTTGATATCAATGCCAACCAATCAACCAACCATAAGGCCAACATAGTCCATACATGTGGAGCTTATAAATCAATCCTTAGACTTATGGTTTAAGCTTTCATCGGGTAGGAGTATTTACATATGTATGTGTAACAAACAATTATTTTGAGTTCTGGCCAATCCAGCTTCTTAAGTGGAATTCAACAAGTTATAGTGATAGTGTTCTGGTGAACATTCATATATTGAGTGTTTATATTTCTAGCCATTATTATATACACGGTCCCATATGTGGGCACTACATGTCAACTGTTAGCGTTTGACATTTCACCTCAGGCTGAGAAAGGCAAATATCAAAGCTACATCAAACCATTCAACCTCGTAGCTAGCCCTATGGGGCAGGAGAAGGCTCTCTCCGGTCTCTCTTGGAAATTTTTCAATTAGGGAGATGACCAACAAAGTAACACTGATATTAGGCTAGTAAACTGATAAAAG
>APFE031106822.1:38510-56655 GCA_000404065.3 Pinus taeda | reverse complement strand
GGTTTGCTTTAAGAAAGGGGCAAAGAACCTATTGGAAGGTTTTGAAGAAGAATGAAGCTATCCCTTAAGGAATCTCTATTACATATGTGATACCACCTAAACAAACCTCTCAAGATAAAGCGAGATAAACTTATTTAGGGACAAAAAACCATTAAAGTATCATAGTGAAAACTTTGGAGTCTCCCAAAAGCAAAAAAAAAAAAAATTTGTTGTTTTTTAGTTCACAGGCCGCTATCATCCAAGCCGGCTGAGTTGTTAGACAACTTGGCCGGCTCGGTAATAACCTGGTCGGCCAAACTGGTTCATTGGCCGAGTCGACCCGGTGAGGCCTTGACTCGGACCAACTCGACCGAGTCGATTTCAAGCCGGCCGAATCTTAAAACACTGGCGTGGCCCTGCGTGAGCCCTTGCTGGCTTTGCGTCACTCCCCTTGGCTGCTGCACTGCTCTCCTGGCACACTCTTTGCCTTCTCTATTTCTATGTACTCAATTCTCCTCTCTCGATCACTGATTCTATCTCTTTTAACAAACCCCGCTCTAGAGAATAGAATGACTGATCATCTAGTGTATTCTCCAAGTGACCCTCAAGCCTCCTCTTATACTTTTCCTGTTGACATCTCAACGACCGATATTAAGTCCCTAATCAACGACTGAGATTAGATTTGGCTTGATCCATGTCTTTTGGACTACTCTAACACAAATTCATATTAATACACATTAATATTTTATTTTCCCTAAGTTTAGACTTAGGGACTCCATTAAAAATATTAATTATTTTAATATCTCCTGATCTGTTTAGAATCTCCCCAAACCCTTTCTGGGTATTGGAGATCTCATGTGCCCCAACCTCTCCACCAATTTTCGTGGCTAGAGCACATCCAATGCTACCCCAAATCAACAATACTTTCCATAGACTATCTTAGATCAGCTATCAAGATAGTTATAGTTAATGCTACTTTTAAAACATTTACAACAAAATATAGAGACTTCAACCAGTTGGGGTTTTCTTCTTATATATGCCAGGACATGTGTCTCAATCTTCTATGAACAAGGCTGTATTATAAACTTTTGCAACAAGGATTGAACTACAATCTAGGGTCAAATTAGAGAGGATGTATAGTAACCCAATATAATACCCTCGAATCAATCTTTGCTTAAGTGAATAGAAGCTATCATAATAGCTTGAATACAAATCTTTAGGAATGTATTGATCTTGTCCTTGATGGGAGGCCTAGAAATCCCAAGAACACCCAGCACAACCTTTGCTGCAAATGCTTAGGGCTTGAATGTTATGTAAAATTTGTAACTCGTAATTATAGTTAAATTCGGGAAAGGGCACGATCAAAAGATCACGCCCTTTCACAAAAAGGTACCCAAGGCCGTATATAAGCCAGGGGCTTTCTATGTAAAATAACAGTGTACAATAAATTTTAGGTGGGAACCCTTTCGAGAGAAAAACCACTGAATGCTTTTCTATTATAGTTTATGAGTACAATGCTTCAGCTTCAACTGCAAGTGAAGCCCTAACCTCCTGGCTCCAATCAACCTGCACTGTCAAACACCAATTTCCACGCTTGTCAAAAATGCTATGCTGTCCATTTGTTGACATTTTTTCTCATGATCATTTCACTGTTCTTTTCTTCTCCACTGTAAAGTCACGTTGAGCGATACGTCATTCCTTTCATAGTTTAAACATAGGCTAAATAATAAATCATATATATATTTATATATATATAATATATGATTTATTATTTTTAACCTATGTATTTATATATATATAGTAGTTATTCATTTACCACATTTAATTAATTAATTGTCATATTAAATAATTAATTTATAAATTAATTATCTATATACACAAAAAATTAATTAATTAAAAAATGTTATTATCATATTATGAAAAAATATTTAGTTTTAGGTGAAGGCTCGAGTTAAACTGGATCGTTATACACCACCACACACTCGATCAATGTCGGCAATGTTGATGAGCGAATTTAGTAAAAAGTTGACAGAACTTGAGAATACGGTCAAAGGAAATGTCGAGGACATTAAGCAGCTCAAGGATACAACAAAAAGTATGAAGAACCATCTCCAACAAGATTTTGATGGCCTTCGAAGGGACCACACAACCCTTTCAAATAAAGTTGATCAGAATCACACTCAAGAAATGGGGCGTTGACCTTGATCTGTCAAAAATTTAATATCCCAGTTGATCTGCAACATCAAAATAATGAAGCAACTCAACAACCAGATTCTTTAAATACATTTAATCCATCAGACTCACCTCGTATCCAGGAATCTCCACATACATCTTCCATTCCCAATCCACAAAATAGTAACACCAAATTTTCAAAATATGCAGATCTCAACCCAATTTCCCTTCTTCGCTCCATTGATTGCCACATATCAAATAAGAGTAAAACTTGAGCTTTCCAAATTTGATGATAACAAAAAAAATATTACATGGTTCAATAAAGCCGAGGAGTATTTTAATATTTACGGTATTGACAATGATGATGAAAAAATCGAGCATGCATCCATGCAAATGGAAGGCGAAGCTTATAATTGGTATATGCGGTGGAAGAAAATGACACATGCTATTAGGTGGAGGAAATTAAAAAATGCTTTCTTTATGAGGTTCCAAGGTGTCAAAGAAGAAGAGCACCGGGGTACAACAAAAAGGAGATGTGGACGAATATACTAGAGAATGGGAAACTCTAGCTACACAAATACCTGGTTATCAGAAATGTCCCTTATTCAATCATATGTCACGAGGCTTAAGCCACATCTCCAGGATGAGCCTAAGCTTCATGACATCACCTCTATAGAAGAAGCAAGACATAAAGAAAAAGCCATAGAAAAGAAGCTTGAAAGAATATAACTGCCAAAAGTTGAAAGAGTATATTCGAGACGAAGGTTTCCCCACACTTCTAACGTGGAGAATACAAAGTATGTCCCGCCACAACTACGAGGAGGAAAAAGTAATTTGGAAGTGCAAAGAATGAAAGAGTGCAAGTGCAAACATTTGTGGCGAAAAATGGGATTCTAGACATAAATACGTTAAAGGAAAAGAGACCAAGAACCTATATACATGTGAAGCAACTAATAATTCAAATAGTGAAGAATCAAACATAGAAAAAGTTGAAGATTCTCCACAATTTTCCCTAGAATCAGACAATGAAAATATTCCAAAAGTATCATTATGAGCTATGACAGGGATATCCCAGTCCTAGACCTTGAAGTTAAAAGGACATATCAAGAAGAACAATGTAATGGTTCTAATATATACATGAAGAACTCACAATTTTTTGGACTCAAATATTGTGAAAAGGCTTAACATCTTCACATACCCAATGCCTAATATGAAAGTAATGGTAGCATATGGAAAGAAACTTGAAAAATTAGGGAAATGCCATAAATTCAAATTGCAGATTCAGGACTACAATCTAGAATCTTTATTTTATACTATACCACTAGGAGTGGATGTGGTCCTAGGTATCCAATGGTTACAAACCCTAGGCACTTACTTCGCCAACCATCAAAAGCATTTTATAAAGTTTAGATGGGAGGGGTAGAAATATAAGCTATATGGCTTTTAACCTCCTCAAAATCAAATTGTATCATCCTACCAGAAGAAGAAGCCTCTTGGGAGACGGAAGCGTTTTGTCAACAACACCCATCGTTACGTATGGTTTGAGGACAAAGCATCCTTTCGAGAGGAAGGAAATGTTATGTAAAATTTGTAACTTGTAATTATAGTTAGATTAGGGAAAGGGCACGATCAGAAGATCATGCCCTTTCACGAAAAGGCACCCAAGGCCGTATATAAGCAGGGGCCCTCTATGTAAAAAACATCATTCATTGTTTTTATATATATATATATATAATATATATATATCTGTCAATTGCAGAATAAAAATTGTCTGTGCTCCATTGAAAATATTCAGCAGTCTTCAAAAGGCACAAACAACTTGTGTTATGTTCTGGATTAGGCCTCAAAAGGCTTCATCATTCACACATTACCTTAAATGACTCTACTGGAACATGCTTCATTTTCAGATATACCACTGTGTGGATACCCTTGTCTTGGATTAGTCTCTAAACGCTTGCTTCAAACTTCATGGATGCAAACGTATCACAAGTTTTTGTTTGAATATAAGGGCTGAATGTGCACAGCACAAAGCCTAAAAGGATCCACCAACAATTTGTCAAACATAACACAAGGTTTGTTTCTGAGACAGGCTGCAGAGATACCCTACCACAGGGCTGAAAATCCTCCTTTGATTGGTCCTTAACAAATCATGCAAAATGGGTCCAGAAAATTACAACATGTACACCGGGCAACAAAGATTTGCTTCAGATTTATGCCAAAAACAACCTTCAATTGGATCGGATCTGCCTCAGGAAGAAGGCTGAAAATATTTTGCAGTTGCCTTCAGGACCTTTTCTCAAGGAGGCCGAGAGACTAGTGTCGTTTAGTCACAGAGAATGACTGCAATTCCATCGAGTTGATCTTAGGCCTGTTCTTACTTTGACATGCAAAGAGACTTGATTCATAAAATTCTTCTGCAACAAGAGCTCTGAAGGCCAGCGAATAACCACAGTCTGGAAGTTAAGAAGATTAGCCCTAGATCCTTCGATTCTGCCCTTCAAGAGGGGCTGAGATGTCTCAGAAAACTTTTAGAAATTACTTGCCCAAAACCATAACCCAAACTGAAACCATAAGCCGAGAAACTTCTAAAGAAATTCGACCTCCTCCACAAGATGTTCAGGACTACTCAAGGGCCGCAAATGCTTAGAGAAATATCAATGCATAAGATGCCTTTGGAGGACTAAAGTGCATTTGTATATATACAAATTTGTGTAGGTATTTTAGGAGAGGCCAACTTGCATTTTAGGAGGGAAAATTGAATTTAAAATTTTATTTCGAAGCCAAAATTTTGATACCAAAATTAAAATGTGACAAAACCCTTAAAGGTGAATAATCCCTCAATAAAAATACTTTATCCACAAGGTATTTAATTTGATTTTCTTAAATAAAATCCCTCTTGGACTTTATGATTATAGTCAATGATAAGCTGCTACATCATCAACTTTTGGGGACTTTGACCACAAGAAGGGGGGGCGGGGGGGCGCGGCACCAACCTTCATTGGGCATATCTCTCAACCCGTGAGGAGTCTCTTGATGAGCCATCTACCGTTGGAATCGACATGTCGAAGGCTATCTAATGATGATGGTCATGAGCCCAAGAGACTTGAATTTCCCAGCCATTTTTATCCTTGAAAGTGGGGCTTGTTCTAGCTGCTGCATGGGTTGACATCAATGACAACCATAATTCATCACTTTCTTCATTGTTGTTGTGTTGGTTGAAGATACAAGTTGGTAAGATCTTTGAAACTCTGAATAATATTGTCTCATTGAAAATGGGTCAATCCATCTTAAGTTGATCTTCTTTGGTACTATATGATAAGAGTTATTGAATTGAGGCTTCTGTGATCCATATCAATTATAAGAAGAGTTTCGGCGATAAGAGTTATAAGACATTTGATTGGGAAAATTTTGATTGCATTTCTTTGTATACCTCTGTAAATAATACAGATTAGTGTCCTGACTCCTAATATGTAGGAATGTGGAACGAGTTTTATTTCAGATATTGTTAATTGTTGCATGTGACAATTTCTATGAGTAGGGTAATGATAAGGTCTAATAGTTGAACTGCACTTTGATATATTGAGATTGGAACTGATTTTTGTATTTATTGATTTGTTGATCTCTTTGGGTTGACCACAACTTCTGTATATATATGAAATAATAATAATTATTATTATTGTTATGATTGTTATTATAATAATCAATAATTAGTGAAGAGACATCCTAATGAAAGGATATGTTTCTACCAAGGGACATGACTCTTAATGAAAGGGCACTCCTGCCTAGGTATTTATATGGAGCCCTCATCTGTAATCTGATCATATTATTTTGTCATACATTTTATTCAATATATTATTATTTTATCCTAAATGGATTTCTTTATATTCCAAATATTTTGGATATTTAATTGGTGAGCCATATTGGTTGTCACATTTGGTATCAGGGCTTCCTTTTCTATCCTGGCCTTTGGACATTCTCTTGTTAGAGTCATTCTGATCTGACCTTTGGCTGTATAAAATTTCAAAATTTCTTTGATCTACAAGTCATTTACCACTGTTACTCACCATATTGTGGGTAACGGTATAACCGTTAGGGAAATTTTTTCCCTTATTTGATCTAGGCAGCCAACTAACAACCCCACATTGATCCACATGTAACCATCTTCTTTTTCCTCTCGGCAACTCTCCAATCTGTTACCCCTCTTTCAGCAGGGGTACTCCAGAACTTTTGGCCATGCGATATAAACCCAAATGATGTGCCTTGTAGCCTTGTAAAGCCATGTGGGTGTGTGTTACCTTATGAAAGTGACTCTTAGATCCCTGTTGGTGTGTGTACAGCGATGGCTGTTCTTGGCATTGTTTGTTTCATGATATGTTTGCCCTAATGGCATTGCTGACTTCCCCCTGGTGGGCGGTAACTCCTTGCTTTGATGGATATTCTTATATCCTGGGATGGTGTGCGGGTATCATGGAGTACACATTGTTAGGAATCATGGTTTAAGGGAACACTTGCTTCAGTAAAGCCTTGTAAGGGTGATCACCAGATGTACTTTTCCTTGAAACTATCCTTTTGAACCCAATGCACCCCCTTTCCCACATTTGCCATGTATCGTATGTATTTTACATTCCCCTTTGGCCTTGGTTTTGCATCTTGATAGTCTCTTAGTTTCCAATGCATTTGCATCTCCCAAGGCATCATGCTACAGGTTTTGAGGCACAAAAGGTGTCCATTTGATATTCTATTTGCAGATTAAACACTTGTCTTTTGAAGGAGTTGGATCCTCCTCATAGAACTCTCGTTATAGTAGTGTACCCAGTTTTGGGGCAAGTGGGCTTTCCATGTGGCAGAGCAAGAAACATAATTTGAAGCTAGGTGATGAAATGGACAAGGAAGATGAGGCATGAAGACAACTTGTACAAGTCAAATCAGCTCAATGCTCAAGCCAAATTAGCTCAATCCAAGCACTTGTACCACGTGTGCCATGGCATCATCTTCTTTGCGGTCATTTTGATGGAGTAAAGAAAGAACATGAGGCTAGTATTGGAATGTTGGAGCTGAAGGTGCAAATTTGGAGCCCCCAAGGGCTAATTATCAAGCATGAAGTGTAATCTACTCCAAGAAAGGGCAGTATCCTCCCAATCAAGCTAGCCGTTAGCATTCGAAGCAAGATGGGCAAGCGAAATTCATAGAACAAAGCCACAAGGGTCCTTCCAAGGTGGGTGTTGTAGCAATTGGTGAACACGCAAGCCCCCAAAGGCTAAAGCCACCTAATCAAGGGGCCATGGCAAGTGCAAAAATCAAGCATAACAATGAATTAAGGCAGCCGTTGGAGTCATTCGAGGTCAAAGAAGGGAGGTCAAGTTCTCTTGAAGGAAGGATTAGTCCACATAAAGCAATGTTAAGGAAGCATATTCATGAAGTAAGCTCCCCAAGGGAATTTCAATGTCAAGAAGCTAATTTTAAGGCCTATTTTCAAGTAAATGTCACCTCAATCAGCTAGCTGTTAGCAAGAAGAGAGGCCGAGTCCTCAATTTTGGAGCAAAGAAGGTCAAGTGAGCCAAGAAAAGAATAATGGAGTCTTCCCCAAGCTAAGCAACGGGTCTTCAAGCAAAGGACATCATTCAAGGCAAAATTTGTCAAAAAGCAAGTAAGATAAGGTCACCAAGGAAGCCGTAGGCATTCGCCCACATATGTCTGAATGCACAAGGTCTAGAATCCCCTATGATCTACTGTCACTCCTTGGAAAAGTTGTTTTCACAAACTTCCCCAAGACACATCCTATGAATACATCGTCATGCTTTGTGCTCACCCCCGGAACACCTGTCACAGTCTCACGAAACATGCTAAGTGCTCCATGATGAATATGGCCCATCCTCCTATGCCATAGCTTCCCTTGGTCTCTTGGACTACTATTGACAATGTTGGCATTGATGTCAAATGGTCATGGTCATTAATCATGTTGATGAGTTATGTTAATGTTAAGGATGTGTGTTGATGAGTTTGCTTCATGTTGAAGAGGTAGTTTGCTTGTTAAGGCTGATTGTGTTGAGGCTTGATGTGCAAAGGCTGATCAAAGTAATGTGCAATAAAAGGCTGATTAAGTGATGTGCAAAGGAAGGTATTGAAGGAAAATGTCCATAACAGATGGAGAAAATCCTGTCCAGTTATAATGATTATTATCCTTACATTCTGATTTAGATAGCAACCATGGGTTGTGCCCAAGTCTTCAATGTATATTTAATGAATGGGCTTTGGCTTTTGATTACATAGTGGTTCATTTTCATATAAGTGTCTCATATTAATAAGTCTGTGTGTGTGTATGTGTATCTACACACACACATTAAGCTACTCAACATCAAGTGTTTCTGAAAGGATATATTTCATTTTAAGCAACTCTTTACATATAATCATGACACTGTTTTTATTTTTTAGTCATTTTGTCTTGTAACCTCTTACTCTTGTAATTTTTTTGTGTCTTATATTAAGGATGGCATGTGAAGCAATCAAACTTTTTTCTGATTGTCAGTTCTATTTCTTCCTAAATTTTACAATATTTCAGGAGTTTCCAGTTGTTAGATTTCGTGCTGCCAGGTCAGCCATGGATGCAACAACAACAACTACCTTTCGGGATTTAATTCCAACAAAACTTGCAGCAGCACTCTGGGATTGTCTTGTCAAGTATAGATCAACAGTACCAAAGTTTCCTCAGACAGAAACTTGTGATCTGCTTATTGTTGACAGATCGATTGATCAAGTTTGTTATCCTTTCCTTTGTTTCCTGAATGGATTATGTTTACTCTTCTATGATGCATCATTGGCAATAAAAAGTTGCATTTTTTAATTTATCAGGAAGATTTCACTTCTGCTTTTTGTTTGTTTTGCTGCCTTATTGGAAAATTAAAAAAAAATTGCACGTGAATGTCTTAGATTGCTCCAGTTATACATGAATGGACATATGATGCAATGTGCCACGACTTACTGAACATGGAAGGCAACAAGTATGTTTATGAGGTACATTTTTTGTAATATTCTTCAGTTAGAATGTTTGCTTAATGCATGTTTATGTTTTTCCTTTTGAGTTGTCCAGTATTTCTATATTGTAATAGCTATGCATCCCCAATTGATTAAAAATGATAACTTTGACCAATCTGTTGATGTTCGAATGACAAAACCTCTCGTGGGGATGCGTTCCAGATTGGTAGTAAGAGGGTTTCATATCCAAGATTCTTATGGCCTTAGAAAAGATAAAAATAAGAGCGTGGCTTATCTCTCTGCAATAGTTCAGTGCCTTGACATCATAATAGTTTTTTCATTGTACTTTGGTCATTTTCTATCTGGAATAGCAATGCACATTTCCATCCTGTTGATAAAACTCTCTTTGGATGTGATTAATGGTTTTGCTCATGGGCAGATTACAACACAGTCAGGAAAAATGGAAAAGAAGGAGGTTCTTTTAGAGGAGCATGACCCAGTCTGGTCTGAACTGCGTGACCTACATTTTGGAGATGTAAGGTTTTTGTCATTTTACAGGAGCATTATCCATGTTAATGTGCCATAATTCATTTCAGAGAGTTTTCCTTATATTGATTCTTACCTTGATAGGCAAGCATGCGATTGCATGATAAAATGTCTCAATTTGGGTCGAAGAACAAAGCTGCTCAAATTCGCCTTGGAAGGTGTGCTAAATATATCCATTTTTCTTACCTTAATAACAGTTTGTCATTTTAGACTTCAATTGTATTGTAACATGGTGGAAATCAAATATCAAGATATGCTGGAAGGCTCTATAATTTCATTACCCTTGTTTTTGGACTTAATCCTCGTATTTTTAGGATATCAACAAAGAACACATTTTTCTAGCTGTCATAGAATTGGCTTGGGATGAAAGTTTTTGTTTTTTTATACTTTATTCACACTGAGTAGTGTATTGAATTTTCTTATACTAGAAACTGATTTTTTAATCTGATAATTACCAATGTTCCACCAAGACTCCGAGACAGGGGGACGTGGGTGCGGGGAGACGCACAGGGGGGACATGTGGGAGTACCCTCAAATTTTAGGGAAATTTGGGGGAGATGGGGAGATGTCGGGCTATATAATTTCTATTTTAATATATATATATATATATATATATATATATATATTTCAATAATGAAAGCATAAAATATATTGATCGATACATAATGAATTAAATAATGAAATACACTGATCATATTTCATTGTTCATACTAGTGCATACATCATTCATCCATACACCACGAGATTCAATCATGAAATACATTGATCCATATTCATCATTCGTCATTCTAGAATCTACATTGATTTAAAAATTAAATTTATCATTCATCATTTTAGAATGTAAATTGATTTAAGATTTAAATTCATCATTCTAGAATCTAATTAGTACTAAGCAAAATAGACTATAGTAGATACCAATGTTATCGAAACTACACTGGTGATCGAACCAAAAAACCCTCTGAACCGAGAACTAGCTGAAACTAGACTGGAATCAATAAAAAACCAGACTAAAAAATTGGTCAACCAAAACCACCTAAAATATTCAAATTTTAAAGAAAAACATATATATTCATGTGCATCCATATGAATCCAAACCATTTATACCGAAATAAGTAAAACTTCTCATTTACATAGCATGTAACTTTGTAATGTTGAAAAATGTAGCTTCAATTGGTACTTTCATTGGCATATTATTGGAGACAATTAATTCTTTTATTTTGGTGAAGTCGGCTTTTTAAAGATTAGATCGGCTCCATGGTCAAAAGGTGGCTTTTCAAGGGTTGTGACCCTTCGCATTGACCACTATAAATAAAGCCCCATTGAAGGTCATTTGGCATCGAATTATCACATCAAAAACAACATGGTATCATAGCTATGGTTTTAAGGAGGCCTAAAGATCAATCTATTGGCAGTCTTTGTGACAAGTTTGTAAAGCAAATTCATGAGTCCTCTGTGGTGAATTTCAGATATGTGTGGCAGATGAAATTCAATCTTCTTCTTTGTAACTAGACAAATTGTTAAAAGGCTTCTCTCTATGATTGGATAGGTTGGATGTTATGCGAGCTTCTGTAAAATTTCTCTGTGATAGAATGCGAGCCTCCTATGGTGGTTTTTCGAAGATTGTATGCTAACTATTGTGGAACTCTTTTCTTAGTATGCAAGTTGTTGTGGAGTCTTGCGAGCCAATTATGGTGAATCCCTGTGATGTCTTATGATGGGACCTATGGACATATATGTGAACGTTGAAGTGGTCTAAGACTCTGATTGAAGAGGCCTGCAAAATGATTTACTGTATGGTTTGCACATTGTACAATATTGTTCGAATATATATAATTAGAACAACTCATATTGGTGGATCGTTCTTTTCTTTATGGCTTGCCCTCCTTTGCGGTTATCATCATTGACATGCCATGAGATGGTATTTAATCAACGAAGGTTCGGATCTATTTTTGGAGAAGTGTAATTGCTGTAAATATGTTGGCGAACTCGCATTATAGTGCGACCGTGCATCTATTTCAAAGACTTACATCTAAGGTTCGTATTTTCTGTGTGTGGAGGCTCGTATCTATGGCTCGCCTTTTGTGACTCTCTTCTTGTTCGACTCGCTATCACTATACTCAATATCCAATATGGGTCGATATCTCTATGGCTCGAATATATGTCTTTCTGAGAATCACTTTCATTACATGGCTCGTAGATGGCCTGTCCCTCTTTCAAGCATGGTATATTCTCTAAGGTCATTACAATTCTTTATGGATCATAGTAATTTGCTTATTAGTCTTTACGTAATGTGGCATGTACTATTCACTCTATGACACTCATGATCTTATGTGACATCGCAATGTTATAAAAGTAATGGCTGATATATACAATGTGTGACAGACTCTATGGTATTGTTACGCAACTCGCATCTTCTATGTGTGTCATATGCTCCTCTATATATCCCAATATGACTCTATGACCAGTAGAGCAACGCCTCAATGACTTCAATATATAGCAACTATGTCATTGGAAACTACACTTGAAAGATGAATGGATCACTACATAAAGCCAACCCATTTGTTCGCATTGTCTCTATGACTCTGTGGCCTACAAACTTGAGATAAGAACAATTATATACATGACATAATAATGATCATAATGATGATGGATCATGAGTATTCTTTAATGATGATGTTAGCACTCTGTGATTTCCCTAGGCTGAAAAAAGGAATCCCAGAGGTAACCACAAGCCGCTTTAGGTTAGAATCTAGCCCTTCTATCCTGGAGAGGGCTCTCTCACTTAGGTTACACATCAAATATGATTTTAGGCTAGGTAATAAGCTCAACAAAGTTTTATTTTTAGAGGTCTGTTGATGAGAAAAGGGGTAGATCCATTGGGCAATGGATTCATGTCAAATCTGATTTTTGTCTAGTGAGATGAGGGAAAAGAAAGGGTTTTTTCCACAGGGGAAAGGTAGGCAATTTTGGTGGTGGATTTATATCAAATTGCTGTAGGAGGTGAATGTAGAAAGGGTGAAAGACAAACACATTAGAGCATCAAACCATGGATGAATTCTAAAGTGTTGGTTTAAGCTGAAAACATTGATAACTTGGCAAACTAAAACAGAACATCATTAAAGATGAATTCTGAAATAAACATTTGGTGTTCCAAGCAAGAAGATGCACATTAATGAGATGTAAACACATAGATAACTTACCAGATCAAAGGAGCACAAAACCACCAAAATTCTGACTCAAGAATCCTTGCAAATCACTTTCTATTTCATTCATTCATTTTTTTTTTTCCTAAATAAGACTATTCTATTATTCACATTAAAGGTATACAATTACAACATGACTAGCATAAGAAATAGCGGCCTAGAAGGAAAGGCGGCTTGAAACAGAAAATTGTCCAAAACAGAGAGTTTGGACTAGGCCACGTTATGCAGTCCCACACAGGGGATCCAGAGTTACCCATCTTGGCCTTGCTAAGCTTACAGGCATTACAAAAAACATGCATATTAACCCTCGACGTAACAGCGGTTACAAAAATTGTCAACATTGGCAAGAAGTCCTCAATACTGGGTCGCATAACCTGAAACGGAGCTGCTGAGCATGAATTAGGCGCCTGGAGGCTCCTCCACGATCCTGCACCAGCCACCATCAGCCAGATCCTGCGCTTGGGCATCCTTGTTCACTGACGAACCCGGGGCCGTTGGCTCCATCACTGTGTCATTAACATTGCTTGTCGGAGTCTCCATAGCTCGCCGGGAGCTAGAATTCGACACAGGAACTAAGCCTCAGTCCTCCTGAGGAACACTAGACTCGCCCTCTTCCTGGGCTTCCTCGAGAAAGAGCACTGAGACATGGGTTGTAATCCACGGACGGTTCAGGGTGCAATTAAAAGTGAAGATTGCAGAACCGAAGGAGGGCGAGGACGAGGAACCTGGAGAGCTGGGCTCAAGGAATTGACTGGGCCACAGAAAGCGCTCTCTCTCGTTGCGAGTGCGAGGGTACTGGCCAGAAGTGAATTCGCAGGGGGAGAGAGGGAAGGAGGGCGAGAAGGTGCCCCCCGAGAGGTGACTCTGCGGCTTAACATCCTTTGGCGGGGGCGAGGCATGTCTACATCGTCAGCGCCCTTGTGGGTACCAGAACGAACCACCAGGGAGGTAGGACTTAGGCCAAACAAACCAACAATCGGACAGGAGCCCAAAGCTTCAAAGAGTGTCAAGGAAATTGACAGAGGTAGCTGCTTCGAGCTAACAAAGCAAGAGCCCAACCAACATAACATAAGAGACACCTGAAGAAACCCATGGCGGAGGCTGGTTTTAATGCCCATTCCCCTGCCTCGAGACGCTCCCGCCATTACTGTGGCATTCATGAGGGCCAAGGGCCAGGACATAACAGAGCGTGCGGAGGTGAAAGGTAAATCAGAGTCGCCTGCACAAATTCCTTTAAACAGAACGTAGCCCACCTGCTTATGATCATCCGGCCACATGTAAATGGCATCTCTGTACAGGGCTGGCAGGTGGCGGCTTTTCTCAGCCCACTCCAGTCCCATCGAATTTAAGGCAGACTTAAACACCCGCATCCGGGGTATTTCATTCATTCATTGGCAAAGTTTCTCAAAATACAATGCACAAAGGTCTTCTTCTCAAATCTCAACCAACAAAACATATTACAATGTTTTTTATCTCTTTATATACATCATTAGGTTCATTTTCCCACTCTATGTGGTCGAAGTCATTGAAAGTAACCAAATTCTAACAAAAAACATCAAAATTTAGCTCATATGCTTAAAAATAGGGTTGGTTTCACCTATTACCAATCACTGCCTAATGTATCATTGACTCAAAATATTTGCAATTAAGCCTTAACAACACCTTCTAAAACAGTATGCCATCTATCCACATGATCTAACTACTTCTAGAAGCCAAAATTCGAAATTTGAAACAAAATGGAGTTGACTGTCTAAACTCGCAGAGCATTAGGCCTACTCGTAGCTCATTAAGTTGGCTTCCATGCTCTGTACGATTGCAGCCCTTGTCTATCAAAAAGAAGCAAATGGGTATGCTTCAAATACCCTTGTGATGGTGCTGGACATCCTAAACAAGATTCAAAATGCCTGCAGTCATCCCTTTGACCTATTCCCCACTTTCGCAACACACTGATTGTTTTCGTAACACCTCCAAAAACTGAACACATGGTGACTTTTCCTTAATGTGAAATGTTGGAAACATCAAAATGGATGCTAGAACCTTCATAGAACTCCTTGATGACAACAAAACGTCCAAATTCACTATCTCACAATGATCAAAATTTATATATGAAAAGCGCAACAAGCCCCTTGCTACATTTTTGCAAGTTCCATCAAAATTTTATCTTTCTAATATCTTGAGCCAAAAACAAAGTTTCAGAGTTGGGTTGAGGTTTCTAGCTGGAGGTTTACCTTTGTACTAGCCTCAACAAGTAACTCCAACTTACCTCTCTTCCTCTTCCTTCCGACTTCCTTGACTTCAGTGAGCTTCTTCTTCACCAACCTGAGTCTTCTTTTTAGGACCAAGTTTTGTACATATAATTTTTTCACTTGCCTATGCAGAGGCAAGTTCCACTTCAGTTTATACTTAGCCTTGTCAAGGACTGGTATAACAACCTCTACCTCTCTAAACAAGGCCACCTTATCCCTATGCTATTTCTCTGCAAGTTGATCTACTTGATGTTGTATTCCTTCAAGCTGTTCCAATAGCTTCTCGAATTCCTTCTGCTCATCAAAAACCATAGGCTGAACAATCTCCTTTACTTGCATATGCACCTTGGCAGCAAACCTTGTCCTAGGTCTCCTTGAATACTAAACTGGCTCCTTCAGCTCTTCGACATCAATGACCATTTTACCTTTTCCTTTGGCAACATGTGCTAATGTTTCCTTTGAGCTCTTCTCTTCTAGGCTGGATAGTTTCTTGAGACACTTTATGCCTAAGCTCCCTGTTCTCCTGCTACAAGTAAGCTATTGTCACACGGGCCTTGTTCAACTGATCTTGTAACTCCCCAATTTTTTGGTCCCTTTTCATCAATTTCCACTTCTCTTTGTGTGCTCTCTGATTCCATAAATTGGTGATGAAGGATGAACCATGGGTAATCTCTTGGCTGCAACTCTTGTTCTTGGCACCCTTACCACCTTTTCTACCTCAGGGGAAAATTGTAGCTTCTTAGCACTTTTGTTACCGACCAATTTGCTTTTAGTCAAAGGTTTCTTGACCAAGCTTGCTTCTGCAGGTGAAGCTTCTTCAACCACAACTGAAGGAGTGTCTTTCTTAGTCCTTTGACTGTTTGAAGATTGTGCTGCCCATCCCAAAGAAACCAAGAACTCCTGCCATGTCTGCTCCTTCTTCTCAAGCTCCGTCATTACCAACAATTTAGTTAATGAAAACTGAAATAAACTAGTGCCAACTTGAATTCCTCTTGTTTGAACTCAGTCAACCGTCTTAGATAGACTCCTAAATAGATAATAGGGAAGATTCAAAGATTCATGCCAGTAAAATGCATTAAGAGGCTAATGTGATAGTGATATACCCTACTGAATCTCCCCTCACATGTGAAGTATTTTTGAATGACCTCGAACAATTTGCTATGATGATCTTGTAAATAACACCTTGGAATAGATGAACCATACTCCTTCCTATGTTTTGGCTTGAGAAAGTCCTTGAAATCAACCAAATCAAAATCCATTCCTTTGAACCATTTGTTTCTGCTAAAAGGGATCTCAGTGGCCTCAACTATTGATTGAGCTGAGACTGTAAAAGTCATACTTCCCACCTTTGCTTGTACACCACCAAAACCTTTAGCAAATTCCATTGTCAATTGTAAATGATACCCCTGAATTTTCTCACAGAATCTCATACACCCTACTTGTTCAAAAGCCATTCTGATGGCTGGATCTGCATTGATGGCTGTAATGTCATGTGGTTCAAAACGTACAATGGCTCCCCCTTTGTATTTTTTTTTGTCTTCTGGAGTTGACATAGTTTTACTTTTGCAACAATGGATATTTTAAGGTTATGAACAACTTGTTTAGGCAACAATAGTGGTGTTATGGCATTCAAATCTTGTGAGCGATAGTTTAAGTGACCAAATCGCTCATGCCAAAGTTTGCTCACTTCATCATTATGAGCAACAAATACTGAAGGAAGATTTGATGACCCAAAGTTGTGAAACTTGTACAACCTTGTGGAATCATCAGCAATACCAGTAGCTAGAATCTGTTTAGGATCTCTTAGATCCTTGATTACAACATCATGAGGTGAAAATTCAACAATTTTACCTTCACCTGAATGAGTTATCTGATATACAGATAGAAGGTTGCTGGATAAGGTTGGAACACATAATACATCATTAAACTGACCATTTTCTAGATGAACAATTCCAGTCACTAAAACATTAAGGGATCTATCATCACCAACATATATATTTTTGGTGTTACAATCATGTAAAGAAGAAAACATGGCTTTATTTTTGCCCATGTGATAAGAGGCTCCAGAATCAATGAGCCACTCATGAGAATGAGAAGAAGAAGATACATTTAATGCATAACCAGACTGAGATGATTGACAACGACATGCAGAAAGTGCCATTCCTGAAGATGAAGTTGAAGTTGAAGTAGAAGAATGCTCCACATGGATGTTATGTTTCTTCATTGCGGCTTCCAAGGCTTCCATCTTCTTAAAGCATTTAGATTCTAAGTGGCCATCTCGATTACAAAAGTTACAATGTCTATCAGTCTTCTTCCATTTGTTTTTATTGGTCTTATCATTTTGCTGAAATGATCTTTCATTTTGAGACTGAGGTTGCTTAGGACCCTTGTTTGGTTTAGGACCATTCTTTTTAGGATATGACTTCTTAGGATTCTTTAAATTTGGTTGCTGCTGGGCGGCTAACGCTTTCTTGGAAGAGTTTCCAAGATTAAGAAGACCAAGGTGTAAGAGTTTTTCTTGTTCTCTTATTAAAGAATCACAAAAAGAGTCAAAGGAAGGGGCCTTGTAGTCTTTTCCTTGACAAATGAAAGCTTCCCTTGTAGAATGGAAGGTGGAAACAAATACAGAGTAGGCTGGTCCCAACTTAGTAAGGATGGAATAAATAAGGTTATTATCTGTTTTCTTAACCTTAACACCTTCCAAGAGATATCTAAGGGTCTTGAATTTGCACAAGAAATCTTCAATGCAAGAAAAATTATTAGGATCCAATGTAAGCAACTCATTTTCAAGTTGATGGGCTCTAATTTCATTTTAATCCCAAAAACTTTAGTGATTTGTTTTAATGCTGCATCAGGAGTATCAAGATCTGCAATATGAAATCTAAGATCAGGAGAAATAGACATCCCTATCAAACCACGTGCTTGATCTTGTCTATTTTCCCATTTTGCAACCTTGTCTTCATCTGTTGGTTTCTTCTCTTGCCCCGTGGCTATTCTGTAGAGACCTTTACTTCTAAGTAAATCTTC
>APFE031106822.1:26432-36662 GCA_000404065.3 Pinus taeda | reverse complement strand
GGTTTAAACATGTTTTTCCACCCTCATAGTGTGTCTAGATAGAAAGTTTAGGAGTTGAGGTATAATTTTAAGTTCTCATGCCTCCTATAACTTCTATAGACAACATTTTTTTACAGATTTACATCAAATATTACATAGAAATCCAATTCAGAAGGGGAATTAAAAATTGACCTCTAGACATAACCAAATTCTGTGACATTTTAGAAATGATCTAGTATGATAATTTACATCGACTCCATACACTAGGACTGACCTAAGACTTCACCATCAAACCCCACTCTAGCTTTGGGGTATATTTGCGAGAAAAACTTAACTAATTATGAAGTGTTGAAAAACGCAGATAATTAGCTGAGGAAAACAAATCCCTAGAGTGAAACTCTCTAGCAAAATTGTAAACTACCTAGATGTTTTACATGGCTTTATAAACATACTAGAATCATTTTTACATAATTGCCCATAGGGCTACAAAATTTGGATTTAATTGAAGACAAGAAGCTGCATGATGATGATGGCTTTTGAAAAAATTATGACTGCTCTGAAATGTGCTCTACTCATGGGGTAGTTGACATTTGAGTGGTCAAAAGACACCACACTCAGTCACTACAGTATATTCTTGTAGAAAGAACAACATTATTGCAAAACTAACAAGGAAGGATTATACTGTTATATATGTTGCACATCTTGAGCTGTCAAAAAGGTCTGTATGCTACATTGACTGTAAGGTGCATAAGCTGCTTGTAACAATTTGTGGGAAAACTAAGTGTTTAGAGTTATGATAATAATAGAACTTGTCAAAGAGACCTAGAGAAAATGAAGGATTAAATAAGATTACAAAACATGTCAGACTACTGTAACTTGATTGATGTGGTCTGGTATTGCCACTGATATCAGTATTGCTGTTCAAGGAGAATTTTTTTGATGAGCTAAGGATTGGAAGACTGCCACTAGGCTTGAGCAATGGAAGCAACAGTGGCTGAAGTTGAAGTTCAACTAATGAGTGCAGAATTTATCAGTGACATGTCGTTGAGAAGACCTGGCTAGGGTTTTGAACAGAGGTAGGATTGTTTATGACATTTGACCTAGTAGGCAGAAGACGTAAAGCGGTCTGAAGCAGAATTGTACATGACAAAGAACCTTGATGTAATAGTAACCCTTGATGTGACAAGAAACCTAGTATGGTAGTGACCTGAAGGCATGATTACAATCTATATGACATTGATCTTAATAGTGATGCTGTTATCTAACAGTGACTTTGCTATATAACGGTGACCTTGATATAAACAAGTGACAATACCTTTGTATGGTAGCAATCCTTGATATGACAGCGAACTATTTTGTAATGGTAGGGCTGAGATATTGACAACAATCTTGATGAAAACATCAACAATAATCTTGATGGCAATGTGGTGTCTATAGTAAGGGCATCTTTTTGATTGTTGGCTTGTCTGTGATAGTGAAGGCAACTAATACATATCAGAGTTTGCAAAGCAGTTATGTGCAATGAATTTGAGTAGCAGGCAATGTAAAAAGAATTGGTGTAACAATGGTAGCGACAGTGGATAGTTGTGGTAACAGTGAACAATAGTGGCAACAATGAACAACAATGGGTAGCAGTGGATAGTAGTGGTAGCAGTGAACAGCAATGGACAATAGTGGGCAATGGTGGATAGTAGTGGCAGATGTGGACAACAGTGACAGTGAAGTGCAACAACTGAGGCAACAACTTGTAGTTGGGTCATTGTCCCTGGTACAGGAACCCAAACTCCTTCAGGGAGCATTTGCTTCCTTCCAGCTTGCTTGTAAAACCCCTTGGTGAATCTTGTACTTCCTTCCAGTTCAATTGGTAAATTTGTATGTAAACCATACATAAGCAAAGTTTGTTGGGAAAAATCTCTTGTTCACTGATGTCGTGATGTTTTCATGTTTCTATTGATGCTCTGAATATTTAAAGAACTAACCATTGTGAAAAATAAAGGGAAACACTGATTCACCCCCGTCTCAGTATTTCCAACACCATTTTGGTGGACTTTTCTGTGGTGGCCTGGGTTGTTCTGTTGACTAAGATGGGGCTTAATCAAGATTTAGCCTTCCAATTCTCTCAATCACATCACTTAAAGTGTCTTCTTGATTAGTGGCTGGAGCTTCATGAGGGGGAGAGAATGCTTGAGAAGGAGATTCCACATCTGGATCTAGGATAGGGATCCCCCCTTTGAGATCCAGAATCTCATTATCAAATTCCTTAAAAAGATTTTGCATGTTCGAATCTGTCCAGGCAATCAAGCTGACGCTCAACAACATTGTCAGTCTCCAAAGATTTAAGAAAAATTACATCTCTAGACAATATAAAATTCTTATTTACTTCATTATAGAGATTATATGCTTTGGAGGTATTTGAGTACCTCAAGAAGATACATTTGACTCCTTGCACCAAGTTTGTTTCTTTGTTCCTTAGATATCAAGGCATCGCAGGTTGAACCAGAAACCCTAAGATACCTCATTGAAGGAATGTGGCCATACCACATTTCATAGGGAGTCTTGTTTTTGACAACATGAGATGGACATCTGTTTTTAATATAAATTGCACATAGAATTGCATCAACCTAGAACATTAGCTTAACATTTTTGAAAAACATCATTGAACACACCATATTTCAGATTGTCTTGTTCATTCTTTCAGCTACACCATTATGTTGAGGATTATAAGGAACAATTGTTTGATGTTGGAACTTATGCCGACGAAGATTGTTAGGGTCCCACCCTAACCCCTTTATTTATGTAATAGGATCAAGTCATAGTTATAGTTAAGTAAAGAGTCAATAAAGCCCATATTAATAATTGTAAGTGGTTAATTCGCATTTAATGAAGGGACCACAGTTAGTTGCAAATGGGCCATGGTATTAGAAATAGATGATATTAATAAGAACCATGGGTATTGCCCCATGGTATGCATGTATGAATCCTATCATAAAAGGATATTAAGACTTTCCCTTGGGGGCATCATGTCTTATTTTGTAATCGAGTCTCTGCTCTATTGGAGGTTGCCCCCTCGAAGAGGCAAGTGAACATTGCTTTCTGAATAATAAAATACTTGCTGTTATTTCTCACTGTTCTATGTTCTGGGTATATTTCTTCGCATGTTTGGTATTCTGGTATTGTCTTGCAGGTTAAGAGCATAACAAGTGGTATCAGAGCGCTTTCCAGGGCTGGTGGGATCTTCATTTTTTAGAATTTTTTTTTTGGCTAGAGTTGTGTTCTGGCGTCTTTAAACCACGGGATTTGTCGTTGAGCGCATAAACCTGTGGATTTGGGGAGGCATGCACATAGGAAATACAAGAGGTGGTCATGCTTGTTGGACTCCCTTGTAACCCCTGTGGGTACCCCTTCGAGTAGTAGCGCATTAGACAGAATTGCACACGAACTGTCTTCCAAGTACCCTCTAGGTATATCGGAAGCCCCCTAGCTCCCTTGAAACCTCGCCATAGATAAATCCTCGACCATCTTGCTGCTACAGTACACTGAGAACAGCACTCGGAGAGATTACTCGCGTGTACATTAGGGTAGTCGGGTTGTACGACTAAGGGTACGGTTGATCCTCCTTGGTTAGTGCCCTAAAAAATTGGGCCGAGTACTACTGGCAAACCCTTCTGCATATTGCGATCTATAGCACCTGACACTCCTGAAGACCATAGTTCCCTGATCTATCTCTGGATCACTTATAATCTTTGCCAGATCAGATTTCGCAAGTGGGGTTTTGTAGCAGCAGCAACAATCAGTTTTGCCGTTCAGATTTATTAGAATAGCCATTCAGATCTATTAGATCCGCAACAACAATCAGTTCTGCCGTTCAGATCTATCAGATCTTCCGTTCAGATCTATCAGATCAGCCATTCAAATCTATTAGATCCGCAGCAACAATCAGTTCTGCCGTTCAGATCTATAAGATCAGCCATTCAGATCTCTCAGATCCATCAGATCCGCCATCCAGATCTAAGTAGTTGTGTGGGTTCCTATACCTAGGCGTGATTTTCGCAAGACTTTTGGCAGCATTGACATTTTCGGGATTCGGCTACTGCAGTATTCCTAAGCAAGGAGTAAAACTCCATTAGGAGTAAAAAGAGTTTGAGACCCCCCGGGGCGCTTATTGGTGACTTAGCCCATAAGAATCAAGACGACGAGCTGAGAAAGGTGGTACCATTCAATTGTTAGTGCTAAAAAAATTCAGGTGGTCCCAAATTTCAAGTAAATCGGCTCGGTGCATGGTACAAACTAGAGCTCAAGCTATGGCGAATGAGAGGATGGACAACCTTGAATCATCCTTGAAAGACATCCTATCGCAGCTAAAGGAATTAACTGCAACACTCTCTAAGGGCAAGGTGGAGGCACGCGAGGAGGCATATATGGGCAATGAAAACAGTGAGGGTGAGTCTAGCCAGTCTCTTCACCTCTTTGGCACCCACCAACAATCCCATCCGTGACCACCCAAGTTGGACATGTATAAATTTGATGGTTCTCACCCGGCACAAATGGAGCAATATTTCACACTGAATTACATCCTGGATAATGCGACTCAACTTAGTGTGGGTATCATGTACTTGGACAATGAAAGATGGCAATGGTGGCAATGGCATCAATGTTGCTATGGAAGGCCCTTGACGTGGGATACATTCAAAAAAGCTCTTATGGATCGTTTTGACCATGAATCTGACTTTTTGGGCCGTCTCACTAAGTTCAGACAGACAGGAACAGTGAATGAATATATTGCAGCCTTTGAAGCCTTAGTTTTCCGCATTGGAGGTCTACAAGACGAGTTCTACACGGAATGTTTTGTCAGTGGTCTCAAAGAAGCCATACAAGCCCATGTCTGACTGCACCACCCTAGCTCATGGCTGCATGCTTGCAGGATAGCTCGTGAAGTCGAACGTGCATTGGCGGCACAATCCAATCGCCCAAATTTCATCGCCAAGGGTCGCCCCCTAGAGGCTCAAAGCACTAGACACTCAAGGTTCAAAAGGTGTCACCAGCAGAAATGGCGGAAAGAAGAAAGCAAGGATTATGTTATTACTGTGATGAAAAATACTCCCCCGGGCATAAATGCAAGGATCCCAAATTTTTTCAAATTGATGCTACTGATCACAGTGCATCGGAGGAAGCCCCACCACTTGAGCAACCAAAGGAGGAAGAAGAGGACAACCAGCAGGACAATGTACTTGAAGGACCAGTTATCTTGCTGCATGCTTTGGCAGGGATTTCTTCGCCTCAAACTCTCAAAGTCAGAGGTTTTATTAAGCATCAACCAATGGTAGTCTTGATTGATAGTGGAAGTACACATAATTTTATCCATCAAAGAGTCGCGGAAGCAGTGCATTGTTTTGTCTGAGCAGTTTCTAACTTCCATGTCCAAATTGCTGATGGGGCAACAATGAAATGTGAAAACCGTTGTGAAAATGTCAAACTTCAAATGGGGGTTTATCAATTAAAGACCCACATGTTTGCCATACACATGGGAGGGTGTGACATTGTCCTCGGTGCTGAATGGCTTCGCACACTTGGCCCAATCACAATGGATTTCCAGGAGTTATATATGAGCTTTAAGCAGAGCAACCACACACATACCCTCCGCGGACTCTAGGCGGGAGGTCCCTCTATCATCAGCTCACATCGGATGGAAAAATTGTTAAAAAAGGGCCACCATGGAGTTATAGCTCAATTTAATGCCATCCAGGCCTACGAACCCAATCCTGTTCATATTCATCCTAAGATACAACAAATCTTAAACAACCATCTGCCCATTTTTGACAAGCCTCATGAGCTTCCACCCTCGAGAGGGGAACATGATCATAACATTACTTTGGTCCCAGGGGCCCAACCACCAAATGTGCGCCCATATAGATATTTGTTTGCCCAAAAGAATGAAGTAGAAAAAATAATCAAGGAACTCTTGGAAGCAGGCGTCATTCGTCCCAGCATTAGTCCTTATTCATCGCTGGTGGTCATGGCGCTCAAGAAAGATGGGGAATGGCGTATGTGTCCAGACTTTAGGGCCCTTAATAAGTTGACAGTCAAAGATAAATTTCCCATCCCGGTTGTTGATGATTTGTTCGATGAACTAAATGGGGCTCAATTCTTTACTAAGCTTGATCTTCGCTCAGGCTACCACCAAATCCGCATGAAAGAAGTAGACATCCCAAAGACTGCTTTCCGAACTCATGAAGGCCATTATGAGTTCCTGTCATGCCATTCGGTCTTTGTGATGCCCCATCCACTTTTCAAAGCCTTATGAACCACCTGCTCAAACCATATCTCAGAAAATTTGTCCTTGTTTTCTTTGATGGCATCCTCATCTACAGTCACACCTGGGCCGCACATCTTCAGCATGTAAATCTGCTCTTGCAACTGCTCTGCAAGCATAAATTATTTGTCAAGATGTCCAAGTGTTCTTTTGGCATAGAAGAAGTTGAGTATTTGGGCCACATTGTGGGGCGTGAAGGTGTCAGGGTGGAGCTTGAGAGGATTTTTGGGTCTCACAGGCTACTATCGCAAATTTGTCCGCAATTATGGTCACATTGCTAGACCCCTCACTCAACTCCTCAAGAAAAATTCATTCCTCTGGAATGATGAAGCACAACAGGCCTTTACAGCTCTCAAACATGCCATGTGTTTCACTCCAGTCTTATTAGCACTACCCGACTTCACCAAATCTTTTGTGATTGAATGTGATGCTTCAGGTACAGGTATTGGGGCAGTCTTAATGCAGGAAGGTCGACCCTTGGCCTTCACGAGCCAACAACTAAGTGGGGAAGAATCTGGGACAATCTACCTATGAGAAGGAGATGATGGCCATTTTACATGCAGTAGATACCTGGCAACCATACTTATTGGGGCGACGTTTCTAAATCCGCACTGACCATCAAAGCCTTAAATATTTTTTGGAGCAACGCCTATCCTCACCACAACAAAATAAACGGCTCGCCAAAATGCTGGGATATGATTATGAGATAATTTACAAGAAAGGGCATGAAAATATTGTAGCAGATGCGTTATCCCGCCAATTTGAGGAGGAAAGTACCCTGCTCCAATTTCCCTTCCCATTCCAGAATGGATTGAAGAGGCTTGCAAGGAATGGTTTTCACATCCCTGGTTCTCCTAACTCATTAATCAATTGCAGGTGGATCCAAATTCCACGGCGGGCTACTCATGGCAGGATGAGATTCTTCGGTACAAGGATAGAGTCGTAATATCACCAACATCCACCCTCAAAAGCCGCATTTTGGCGGAGTTGCACTCATCTCCCACTGCAGGACATTCAGGATTTTAGAAGATGTATGCTCTCACTCGAAGATATTTTTTTGGGCATGCATGAAAAAGGACATTCTTACTTTTTTAGCTAAATACAACATCTGTCAGCGCCACAAAGGAGAAACAGTGAAATCCTAGGCACATTACAGCCATTGCCCATCCTGGCCTCAATCTGGATGGAGCTTTCTATGGATTTCATTACGGGTCTTCTAAAGCCAAGAAACAAGTCAGTCATCATGGTGGTTGTGGACAGACTTTCTAAGTATGCTCATTTTTGTGCCGTACCCCACCCTTTTACACTGACTTTGTTCACTCAATCTTTCATGGATCAGATCTTCAAATTGCATGGCATGCCCACTTCCATTGTCTCTGATCGTGACCCGGTCTTCACTAGTAACTTTTGGCAGGAACTCTTCTGGCTACAAGGTACCCAACTACAACTCAATACTTCCTATCATCCACAAACTAATGTTCAAACTGAAGCAGTCAACAAATGTCTAGAAACCTACCTTAGGTGTTTCACTTCAGAAAAGCAACATCTCTGGATACAATGGTTACCTCTAGCTGAATGGTGGTATAACACCAACTATCATGCCACCACCAAAATGACTCCATATGAAGCAGTTTATGGTCAACTCCCTCCTTCCCCTACTTCTTATATCAAGGGATTCTCGAAGGTACAAGCAGTGGATCAACTCCTATAGAACCGCACAACCATGCTGAGCCACCTTAGAGAGAATCTTCATCAAGCTCAAAACCGCATGAAGCGACAGGTAGATGAACATAGCTCAGAACTCCAATTTCAAGAAGGGGATCAGGTATTTTTGAGGTTGCAACCATATAAGCAAACATCACTCAAAGACAAGGGTTGTAAAAAACTATCTCCAAAATTCTACGGACCATATCAAGTACTTCAGCGCATTGGAGAAGTTGCCTACAAGCTAGCTTTGCCACCCAGTGCAAAAATCCATCTAGTTTTCCATGTCTCATGCCTCAAGAAAGTGATTGGGAACAATTGTGGAATTCAAACCAGTCTACCTGAACTTGATGAAGAAGGGACAATTTGGTTCCAACCTGAATAGGTTCTTGACACACGAGAACAGTACCTGCATGGCCGCATGATCAAGGAAGTCCTCGTCAAGTGGAAAGACAACTCTCCAGAAGATGCAACCTGGGAAACATCCACTATTCTTCAGCAGTTTCCGCAGTGTCAACCTTGAGGGCAAGGCTATTCTTATGGGGGAGGGCATGTTAGGGTCCCACCCTAACCCCCTTATTTATGTAATAGGATTGAGTCATAGTTATAGTTAAGTAAAGAGTCAATAAAGCCCATATTAATAATTGTAAGTGGTTAACCCATATTTAATGAAGGGACCACAGTTAGTTGCAAATGGGCCATGGTATTAGATAGATGGTATTAATAAGAACCATGGTATTGCCCCATGGTATTGCATGTATGAATCCTTATATAAGGATAAGAGACTCCCCTCGGGAATCGTCTGTCTTATTTGAATTGAGCTCAGCTATTGGAGGTTGCTCTCCTCCGAAGAGTAAAGATACATTGCTTTCTGAATAATAAAATACTTGTTGTTATTTCTCATTGTTCTATGTTCTGGGTATATTTCTTCGCATATTTGGTATTCTGGTATCGTCTTGCAAGTTAAGAGCATAACAGTTAAAGGATAAATTATGAACTGCTCTTGCAATTGGCTATATATTTTTCACTTCTCCATGACCATGACCATAGTTATGACCATAGTTTTGTTTGTAACTAATAATTATACCCTTAATGATCATAGTTTTATTTGTAGCTAATAATTATACTCATTTTTAACTATTTTTCTTTCAATACTTGGCTAGGAATATTAAGCTAAGATGGCCCTCTCAAGAAAGATGAAGTGTGTGCATAATATAAACAAATTTATGTTCTATGTGGCTTATTAAGTAAAAATATCTATGATGTGTTGGTTAATAGTACTTCCCAACAATGATAAAATTGTAAAATGAATTTAAAATTAATAAAATTGGAATAAATCTACAGTTATATTAATATCCATAACATAAATTATAGAAAAAAATTATATTGCTTAGCTATATATATAGTATTGATTCATCTTAAAATTTGGAATATTATTGTTTTAATATAATTTAATCATAAAAGAGTTTAAAAATAAATAAATCTAAATTCAAATGGATAAAATATTGAACTTTACATTTCATATTACTTGTTTTGTTGTAATCTGACATAAGAGCACCAAAGAAAATATTTGAAATGACATCAGTGTTGGACAAATTCGGTGTTATATATAACATGTTAATGTTCGTCTTCTATATTATAAGTAGAATGTCTTCTAACCAATCAATATTTGGACACAAAATCACATTCAACAAACTCATGGAAAAATGGTGCTAGGCCTTGAGAACAATGTGTTAATTTTTCCATAATCAGGTTACTTAGAGATAAATATGTTCATTATTTGTTTTAATTGTTTTCCAAACTCAATGGAAGTAATGTTACTTTTGTAATTTTTTAAATTGAGAAGCCCATATCTAGAAGGATATAATGTGGACTAGAAAAGGAATTGGTGTGAGTTTGTGGTGTTTGGTGAACAATTGCCTTGGAGTTTAGGTTCATGATAATGCATAGTTGTTATAAGTGCAAATTTAACAATCATATTTATGTTGCCAAATATTTCTCAACATAATATTTAGAAAAACATTATATTTTTATTTGAAATTTGAAAAGAAAACCACTAATAATCTATTTTGGAAATATTTTTTTTGCAAAGTATATAATTATGTTTTGGCGATATTTGTACGAAATAAATGCTAGTCATTTATCAAACTATAAAATTGTGAATTCAATATATTCTAATTATTATGATAAGAGCGACAAAGTGCATTTACTGAATAGCTATATAAATAATATTTTAC
>APFE031106822.1:0-12074 GCA_000404065.3 Pinus taeda | reverse complement strand
CCAATAAAGATGCACTTTTCAGATTTACTATCCAACTTGGTTCGTTTCTCCTTTGGAACATGTACATATGCATCACATCCAAATACCCTCAGATGTGAAAGAGAGGGTGTCTTACCAGTTCATACCTCTTGTGGATTCTTATCCTCCAACGTTGATGAAGGTGACCTATTGACCAGGTAACATGCAGTATCCACTGCCTCCACCCATAATTCCTGTCCTAACCTGCCACCACTGAGCTTGCTTCTTGCCCTTTCATCAATGTCTTATTCATTCTTTTTGCAACTCCATTTTGTTGAGGTGTATATGGAGTAGTCTTCTGCCGTACTATACCACACTTCTCTTTGAATTTGCCAGGGCATCTTGTGCTTACAAAGGTTGTCCTGCAGGCTATACCCATTTTCATGTTTTCAGCTCTTCCAGCTCCCAAAGGAGTTATACAACAAATCATGAGTATTCAACGAGATTCTCTTTGGGGAAAAGGGGAAGAGAAAAATAAGTGGGATTTGGTAGCTTGGGACAAGCTTTGCAAGCCTAAGGACCACGATGATTTGGGGCTTCATGACCCTGAAATCCTCAACAGAGTATCAGGAGCCAAACTTTGATGGAGGTGGCTCAAGGAAATGGCAACCCCTTGGGCCAAGCTTTGGAAGCAGAAATATGAAAATAATTGGGAGGAGAGGGATCATATCAGACTGTCAGGGCTAATCAAGGGCTCCCCTATTTGGAACCTTGCCTAGGAGAATAGAGCCATTATCCAGCAGCATAGTTTCTAGGAGACCAGAGCTAGGAACCTTGCACGGTTTTGGGAGGATAACTAGTAGCAGGAAACAAAGGTTTTCTCATGGTAAGTGACTTCTAGGATCAAGTAAGGGACAACGGTAAATGGAGAATGTGGAAGAATCTTGGTTACAGTAAAGAGAGTCCTTTGAAAGCCCAAGTGCATTCACTTGCTCTTGACTTAGAGAAGAGGAAGATTTTAGTGTCTGCCTTGTTTAACCAACTGAGATGGGGTAGAAACATTGAAGGCACCTTTAACCTCAAAGAAGTCAAACACAAGGTTCTAGGTTGCCCTGACCAGGTTTGGAATGACCTTTGGAGGAACTCGCAATGGATGAAAGTCAAGTTGTTTATGTGGTTGGTTCACCAAAAGAAAATTATCACATGGGAGAATCTTCTAAAAAGGGGATTTGTTGTCCCATCCAAATTCCATCTATGTGGTTTACAGGAATAAACGATGGAGCACTTACTAAACCTCTACCCCTTCACCTCTACCTTGTGGGATTAGGCAACCTTAGTCTTCAGGAAAAATAACAAGGATAGACTCAGCATCACCAAGACGTTGAAGAATTGGAGGAATGACTTCTCAGGTAATGAAATCATCAACAATGCCTGGACTCTGGTTCCAGGTTTTATTATCTGGGATGTCTGGAAAGAACGCAACGACAGGATTTTCAAGAACAAAATAGGCTCGACCCAGAATACCATTGTCCAAATTCTATGAAAGATCAAAGATACAGTAGGAGCCCTAATGTGGAAAATTTCTAAGAACCCTCCTATGACCTAGGAGGCTCGCATACTGAGGCATTTGGGTCTACATTCTCTGGTTCCCCTAAGCACTGTTAAGGGTGTGAGAAAAACAACTACTGGTAAAGATATTTGGCTGCCTCCCCCTCATGGTTTTTTGAAAATCAATATGGACGAGGCCTCTAAGGGCAACCCAAGGATGGCTAAATTTGGAGGAGTTATAAGAGATGAGCAGGAGAGCATAAAGGATATTTT
Source organism: Pinus taeda (assembly GCA_000404065.3). Lineage (NCBI taxonomy): Eukaryota > Viridiplantae > Streptophyta > Pinopsida > Pinales > Pinaceae > Pinus > Pinus taeda. The sequence continues at coordinate 10,295 of APFE031106822.1, read as the reverse complement.
TCACAGTCATTTGGGGATTGCCACTAACAACATGGCGGAGCTCATGGCCTTAGAAAAGTGCTTGGAAATCTTGAATGAGTTAAATTTACACAATGCCATCATTGAAGCTGACTCAGAGTTGGTCATTAATGCGGCCAAGAGAATGTGTAATACAACGACACCTGGAAAAGTGTTGAAACAATGGAGGCTCTTGCAGGTCTTTCAGCGTATTCATTCCCACTTGCAAACCTTGAGAATTGTCAGTTTCATGTACGAAGAAAAGCCAATATGTTAGTTGATCGTCTGGCGAATGAAGGCATGATATGCAGGGAAAACTATACCAGGCATGACTGGGAGTCTATACCCTCTGGTAAACTGAGGGAATATTGTCATCGACAGGCAGCCATAGACATTTAGTACTTCCAGATCATGAATAATGGGTAGGAGGTAGACTAGCGGGAGTAGGACAGAGTGGAAATATTGGAGCCGGGTTGCAATGCAATAGTAAATCCTAACCGTCAATCCTGCAGGCAATGCTCATGTCATAGTCAACTACGGGGGTTGAGGAGGTGATAAACAATGTGCTAGTTGAAGGGCCGCAGGCCATAGGATCTGATGATCTTCAACATTGAATGGATATCAGGTTCCAACATGATTAGAGGTTAAGTTGAAGAGAAGATCCGAATTCTTTATAGATCAAGGTATTAATCTATATCGGATCCGTAAAGTGGGTAAGTACTGTGCAAGTTTCCGAAGCGATAACCTGAGGACAGTTAGATTAAGTGGGTGTTGATCTACGGTGCAAGATCACTGTGTAGCTCAGTTGATCAGAGCGATTTTCAACCATCCAATTAAAGGTAAGAGCAACTGTGGATCACGGTTGATCGAAGAATTTATAAACTCTTCGATTGAAAGTTAGATAGATGGTGGAGACAAAGGGAAAATATTTGAGGAGATAGAGTGGCAAGAATTGAATGAGAAGAATTACAGTGAGATCAACATTCTGAACACTTAGGTTTATTGCCTAGGGGGCTTTTTGTGTCATGTATGGAAGGTTTTGGGTTCTATCAACCCTGTTGTTTGTTGACCATCAACGGGTCTGGCTTTTTGGGCTTTACACTTGTAAAAACATGTACCATATGTAATCTTTGTTAGGTTAATTGAAGGTTCCACTCTTACTTGAAGAAAAAAAAAGTAAGTGTTAAATAAATAAATATAATAAAAAATTGTATAAATAAAAAATTATAATATTTATTAAGTAAAATTATTTCTCCATCTATAATAATACATTATGAACATAATAATATAAGTATAAATTAGTCTTTATAAACATAATAATAGTTGAGTATAGTTTAAATGATTAGGAAAAAAATACTACTTCTTTCAAATCCCATTTTATATGTATTCTCCTTATAGAAGTAGGTCTTTCCCCTATTGAGGGCCTAGCTATGACTAGGCTTCTATTGTACAAGCACAAACTCAATAACATAGAAGATCATAGACTTCCTAAGATAGCTTTAAATTCCAGCCAAAACCACCTAAGGCTCAAGCGGGGGTGGTATAAAGACACAAGGGCCTGGTTAAACCTTTGGGAGATCAACGAGAATGATGCATTGCAAAACGTTAATAACATTAAAAATATTGTTACTTCTAAGTTCAAAGAAAAAATGTGGTGTGAGAAAGATTTAGCAGCTAAAAGAAAATTAAATTATTATAAGAAGGTCATCAACCCCACCCTAGAAGATCAAAAGTATCTCTCTATTTTAACTAGCTTAAAGAAGAAAATTAATATAGCAAAGATTAGAAAGAATTCTCATGAGCTCCATAGTGAAACAGGTCGTTGGGCAATTCCTAAAACGCCATGGATGGGAAGGATCTGCCATATATGTGAGAATAGGAACATCGAGGATGAAAACCACTTCCTCTTAGAGTGCCCCACGTACAACCACATTAGATCTCAGTTTCACAATCTTTGTTACAATACTGACCTTCCTAGCCTTTTACAATGTCAAAATTATAGTGCGCTTGGGAGGCTTCTGTCCAAGCTTTTTGAGCATAGGAATAAAATCTTAAATCAAAATAAATAATTTGTTTCTTTAGGTCTGATAGACCAATGTTTGGTCTTGGTGGACGTTAACCATCATCATCATCATCAATAACCAATATTAACATATTGATTTTGGTGTCTAAAGTTTTGTATAGATGAAATGTATTTCATAACCATATTTATAAAAAATCTCTATTTTCACATTTTTTTAGAGATTATTTGATTAAGATTTATTATCCCTAAATTTACAACACCATAATATTATGGTTCAAGAAGTAGAGAAATCAAAACTTCTATGTACATTTAACATATTGTAAGATAACAAATTTTAATAATTTTGGCAACTTCAATAATGTTGTAGTGATAAGCCATGTTAAGGGTGAATCTCCTTTAAATGGCGAAGTACATAAGAGCTTCATTTTTTTGTGATATTTAAACTCTTTCTTTAAGTTGTTGTTTTTTTTAACTTATTTTGTATTGATTTATATCATAATTAAATTTGGTTGTGATTTTCCTTTATTTAAATCTTATGGTTTACACTATACTCTAATTTCCTTTTGTTTGCTTAAATAATAACAATTGAATTTTATAACTATGTACTTATATTTGTTTTCATATAGAATTCTTAAAAATAGATATGACATTGACATCATCTTTTTTATATAAATTAATGTAAATCACCATTATATGCTAACATAAAAACCAATAATATTAATTAAAAAAATATAATCAATTACAATACAATATATTGTATATATAATAAATTTTAATTAATAAGTATAATCTACATACAATAACAATTATATTTGCATATTATAATGATATTTATAAAATCTCATCATTTATATTACTATAAAGAACACATGCTAGAGTCATGTATTAGACGTAATTAATTAGAATCTAATTATCATTTTATTTAACCCAACCCACTAGACTATTCTAGAGTAATGTATTAGACGTGAGAGAGGTCTAGAAATTTGGTGAAGATGTGAAGTCGACAAAGGTGTCAAATCGCAGGAGTGTCAACCATTTTGGATTTCATAGCCTGTCGCATCTCTGACTATATATAAAGAAAGCGTAGATATCTCAACCATAGAAAATGAAAATAAAACAAATAATATTACAACCTGCCTAGGTATCCCAACCTTAAAAAATGAAACTAAAACAAATGAATTATTAGAGTAGATTTTATATTAAAACAATATTGAATTATTAGAGTAGATTTTATATTAACTTTTAACTTATACTATATCGTTTTATTTGGGAGTAAAGTGTCAAAATAATGTTGTCAATTTTGTTCGTGTATAAAATATTAATAAATTTTATAATATAATAAGATTTATTTTATAATAGGAATTTAATCATGAGTTGAGAGGTGATGAATTTTTTATCGGTAAATTTTTATTGATGACAAAATTATATCAATCTTAACATTTGCATAGCTTTTTTTAGATTTTTAGATTTTTTTTTTGTTAAATTTTGGCCTATATGAGCAAAATTTCAACTTTGATGATGGAAGGACAATGTTTCACATCATATTGGGCTGTAGAATGAGCCTGTCGACTCAATAAGTGAAAGAGGTTGAATTATCAAAATTCTCATTGACTTTGATGTAAAAAGAGATTAAACAATGAAAATTATCTGCCATTGACTTTGATGTGAACATCTGTATGTCTAACTCCTTAACATTATGGTTGGAAAAGTCAATATATTCATTTAAAATATTTCTTTATTTTTATTTTTTAAATTTATTCAGATGATTTAAAATCAAAATTTATAGACTATATTTTATTTGGAATAATGTATTAATGAATAATGGAAAATATTATTCATTATTTATGTGATAATGATAATGATTAATGTCCACCAAGATTCAATATGGTTTATTGGAGTTTAAGAAGGTAATACATTATTGAGAATTCTTTAATTTATACTTGAAAATCATTAAGAGAAGTCTTTCAACGTCTTCATAGTTTTGTTGGCTTAAAATTTCAAAAAGGTTGGTAGTGTGACAAGCATTTTGAAATTTAGATTTAATATGAGTATAGGCTCGACAACTTAAGAGAAATTATTTTTCATTTTCAACCCTTTTAGCGTCACAAAGTTGCAAACTCTTTCATCCCATGTTGTTTTAGGAATTGACTAATGCCTAGTTTCACTCTGGAGCTCATGAGAGATTGTTCTTATTTTAGCATGCTTATTTTCTTCTTTACACTAGTCAAGACAAAGACATACTTTTGACTTTAGAGATCTAGGTTGAACATCTCCTTATAATATCTTAATTTCCTTTTTCCCTTTATTAACTCTTTATCTCCCCACAATTTCTTTTGGAAATAATACTGAGAGGGGTGGGGGGTGGGTGGGGGGTGAATCAGTATTAGTCTAATCAATAACTTTTTCTTTTCATACTCAAATTTATATACGCTACTTCAATGAAGGTAACTCGCGTGTACACGCAACTGTATTTAAGGCAACCATCGTACATCCAACAAACTTATGATTAAGTTAATTCATCATTTGTTGATCTTTAATCAATGCATTAGCACTTCATTCACCATATAAATAGTAACCATGTGCAGTAATATCATAACAAACCATCACACATAAGAAACACACATGAACACCAAGATTTAAGGTGGAAACCCAATGCGGGACAAAAACCACCTGTTGCTATCTTCTTTTAATATAAGAAAAACCTGTTTACAATATTGTATTGGTGTAGACTTATACCAGTACGCAGATACTCACCTGTAGAAGGCTACAACCTTCTCTTGTTCTCTAGCTTCTACTGGAAGGGAGCTACAACCTCCTAGCTCTTGTACTAGCCGATCCATTTACTAGTACGTAGGTGCCGACCTACAGAAGGCTACGACCTTCTCTCTTCCTCCAGGGACCATGTTTCATAAATTTTCAGATTGGATATTCCTAGAACATAACACTACAATCTAAAGGCCTCGTTTCATCAAATTTTCATACTAGACCCATCAACAACATTGAAGCTCAAAATCAATTACCATTGCAATACAATCATCAAATACATCTGCATGGGCCAATCATTGAAACTCAATCATCAATCTTTGAATCACCCACAACTGAATTACTGAAAGCCCATCATCATTGAAGCAAATCACAATCAATCAATCTGAACATTCAGAATACTATCATCAAAGCACAATCACCAGAACACAGAGCAGAACCCAGAACTCTGCAACAATAGCCAGATCCAATTGCAACTTCAAATATCATATTTCATAATGTATACGCTACTTCGATGTGCCAAACCAGCATGTATATGCACTTTTATCAAAGCCAACCAGCGTACACATCTGCAAATATTAACTCATGACTTTGTAGCTATTCCAGACTTCAGTCATACCCAGATCATAACATTTATAGAATAAAACATGCGTCAGTATTCAGATCTAGACTATACATGATCAAACCACATACTGATAATTCATTTCAGGCCTTAAGATCCCGATCCATCATTAGATCTTGTCCCTCATCAACCACTATGGTTCATCCTTAGTTCAGATCAAGCAAAGCACCATAAGCCCATAACCTGCATATTTGATCTCACACTTCATAAGATAACTTGCACACTTGGCCTAATGATCTTCTCCTCCTTATATACTCTTAAGACTTTCTCAACACCTTGGACCAAAACTACTTAGAACCAATATCTTGGACCAAATATCTAGGGTCAATACCTTGGACCCAATATCTCGGACCAATACCTTGGAACAAAATACCTTGGACCAAAAACTTGGTTTTTCAACATGTACACGCTTTTCCTCTTGTGAAAGTGTGTGTATACGTTATACGCTCCTTTTGTTCTTTTAACCTGTGTGTATACACTCCTTGGACAAAGTGAACCAACGTATACCTCTCTTTCTTCATTCTTTGGAGTCTGATGTGTAATCCTTTGCTATTAACCTCTTGCACTGTGAACTGTCATCTGAGTGAGTTTCCATCGGACAACACCTGTATTATAATGCCAACAATCTCCCCCTTTGGACTTGATGGCAACAACAACACCATGACACTCTCCCCCTTTGACATCAACGGCAAAGGGTGGACCAAGAAATTCTCCCCCTTTGATATACATTATGTTGTCCATGCTCCCCTTGAGTACATGTTGAATTCTTTGATTGAGCTCCCCCTTTGTACATGCTGAGATGCACTAAACCGTCCATGCTCCCCCTGAGCACATGCAAAGTCTGCAAAAATATTTAAAAAAAAAGAATAAAATGACTCTATAACTTAACTAAGTGAGTATGACCTTCCTATCACCAATGAATCATACATACATCAAGCTCCCAACCAAGTGGGGATACACCAATTTTGACTCATCCACCCAACCAAGTGGGGATATACCAAAATGTTTATACATGACTGACATAGAAAATATTACATCATCCTTCTCATGCATAGTGGGGTTACAAATTAGGTCTTTTCATGACCTTTACATCAAATGCTATACATGAGATTTATAACAAGGACAATCGATCTAAACAAGACCATGATAGTCATCAACAACTATCATATACCATATATGATCTGCACCATCAGCAACATCAGGATCAACAAAATGTATATGTACATCATCAAAATAATTATCTTAGCAATTGAGCATCTTCAAGTACCAAGATCTTCTAACATAATGTCAACAACGCATTATTACAAGCATATGTTCCCCTTGAACCTGTGCCAACTGTTCATTGTCAGATCTGATCATTGCAAATATCAATGAATATTATCAAGGCATCATCATTAATAAGATATACATCAACTTTTTAACACTTTATGAGCACCAACACATTTCCACATATCATCAGCAGATCACTGAACCATATCAGACTCCTTTTCCTGAGTCTGTCCTGCTACTTTTTCTTCAAAAACCATATACGTGATTGTGCAGCTTCTAACTCGTGTATTTACAGGACTTCTCTTCATAATAGCTGCATATGAAAATTGGAATACCGAAGTTTTACACTTTCAGCTTCCCTTGGGTCTGTTATGTTTGTAAACTGGGCTATGCCACATCTTTCTAACAACAATTTTGTCTTCTTCAATACCTTGGATTGTGATGATGTATGCTCCTTTTGGTATGGTGTCCAAAATTTTCTCCTACATTCCTTTACCTTATGTCCAAACTTGTTACACGCATAGCATCTAATATGTTTCATATTCCTTCTATTGCAATCAATAGCTTTGTGACCAAACATATTGCAAGAAAAACAATATCCCTTAAAGTACCTGGAACCTGATGATCTTTTCTTGTGACAGCCTTGAACCATTCTACTTCTGCATCTGGCTACAACATGTCCAAAATTATAACATATAAAACATTCAACAGTATTCATCAAAGGAAATAATCGACTATCACTTCCACAATTAGGAGTAAAAGATTTTCTTTAAAGAATTTCTTTCCTTGGTTGTTGATGGGGTTGGCTTTTTATCTCCTTGTTAAGAATTTCAGATTTTTCATTGGAGTTCCTTACCTCATCTTGTGAGCTAGATTCACCTTCATGAAAACCAAGACCAGTCTTTATAATAGGCAAACGCTGAACTTTGATGATTTCATCTAATGTTGCTGATCCTTTAGCAAATCTAAGATTCGAAGTCTTTGTCTTTTCAAGTTCTTTTCTTAGACTTACTACTTCACATTCTAACACTTCATTGTGTTTGTCTATTTCAGTGAGTTGATGTGTCACTGTGTTCATGACTGTATCCTTTTCTGCCAAATTGATTTTGAGTTGACTGAGTTATTTAAGGAAATCTTCCTTCTCTAAGGCATTATTTTCATATGCCATGAGTAGTTTAATTTCTTGATCATCTTCATCACTATTGGACAAGCCATCACTATCATCATGAGTATAATAACTTCTATTACCTTTTGCAGACATATTTCCTTTGACATGAGGGCATCTAGTAGCATAACTCTACCACAAGAAAATCATTTGAAAGGTAGCTTACCTTTGAACCTTCTAGAGCCACGTTGAAGTTTCTTGACAAAATTTACCTCATCTTCTTTTGAAATGTGTCCTGATTCATTATTTTTTTTCTTTTCGTTTCCCTTTATTGATTCTTTAAATGCGACTTATCTCATATTTGATGGACCTCCTTTTCTCATTTCAAAAGAAGTTAGGATTCCGTGAGGTTGTGTCATAGTGATATTCTGAAGATCTTATTTTTCTTCTATGGCAGACACTTTTGACTCATATTTAGCAAACAGAGATCTCAAAATTTTCTCAACTAGAGTGACTTCCTTTATCTCTTCACCCAGATTCTTCATACAATTAACAACCTCATCTATACGTAAGAAGTAACTAGCTATACTCTCATAACTATGCATTTTAAGAGTTTCATACTGAATTCTGAGAGTTTGAAGCTTAGCACGTTTTACTTGAGAGTCTCCTTCATAGCTCTGAATGATTCTTTCCCATATCTCTTTGGCTGATTTGAGCTACATGACTTTGACAAACTTTGATTGTGACAAACTTCCCAATAAAATATTGACAGCTCTGTTATTGGTTTCATATTTCTTTTTTACTTTCCGTGTCTGTAGGAATTGCTGTTGGAAAGTTATATCCTCCTTCCACAATTTCCCAAACATTTGTTCCAAGAGATTGTAGATAGGCTGTGGTTCTTATTTTCCAATAAATAAAGTTGCTCCCATCGAAGATTGGTAGGTTGATGGATCCCATGCTTTCATGATTATTCATCTTGATGGATCTTCCTTCAAGTGATCAAGCTTCTTCTAAAGGACCTTCTTTGATACCTATTGATGGAAATAATATTGAGAGGGGGGAGGGGGGTGGGGTGAATCAATATTCGTCTAATCAATAACTTTTTTCTTTTCATACTCAAATTTATATACGCTACTTCAATGAAGGTAACTCGCGTGTACACGCAACTGTATCTAAGGCAACTAGCGTATATCCAACAAACTTATGATTCAGTTAGTTCATCATATGTTGATCTTTAATCAGTGCATTAGTAATTCATTCACCATATAAACAGTAACCATGTGCAGTAATATCAGAACAAACCATCACACATAAGAAACACACATGAACACCAAAATTTAAGGTGGAAACCCGATGCGGGACAAAAAACACGTGCTGTTGTCTTCTTTTAATATAAGAAAAACCTGTTTACGATCTTGTACTGGTGCAGAATTATACCAGTATGTAGGTACCCACCTGCAGAAGGCTACAACCTTCTCTCGTTCTCCATATTCTATTATAAGGGAGCTACAACCCCCTAGCTACTGTACTAGCCAATCTGTTTACTAGTACGTAGGTGCCGACCTACAGAAGGCTATGACCTTCTCTCTTCCTCTAGGGACCACGTTTCATAAATTTTCAAACTGGATACTCTTGGAACACAATGCCACAATCTGAAGGCCACATTTCATCAAATTTTCATACTGGACCCATTAACAACATTGAAGCTCAAAATCAATTACCACTGCAATACAATAATCAAATACATCTGCATCAACCAATCATTGAAACTCAATCATCAATCCCTGAATCACCCACAACAGAATTAATGAAAGCCCATCATCATTGAAGCAAATCATAATCAATCAATCTGAACATTCAGAATACTATCTGATGAGCCCCAATTTTGGTACAATTTGGGCTCATTTTGGCCTATTTTACTTGCTCAAACCATTCATTTTTATTTGCTTATGCATGCATTTCTTAGTTTATTCATGTTGTTTGTAGGAAGAAGGTTAGACACTTTATCTACGTGACTAATGCATTATGATTCCAGGTTTTGGCATTAAAAAGGGAGAAAGAGACAACGAAAAAGGGGATAAGGAGACAATGAGGTGGCACTGCTGATTTTGTGGAGAGATGTCCACGGTCTTGGGACATTCCTCGTGATTCCCACCAAGAACTCCGAGCTCCAATCCATCTCCCCTTCGAGCTTAAGAAGCAGCTAGCTGTCCTACATGAACAGCAGTCATAAACTGTTCTACAGGAACAGTAGTTATGACTGCCCTACGGGATCCGCAGTTAGACTCTAGTTGGACAGCCGAGCCCCTGAAATCAAGGGCACTTGGTGGATCATCGTTTTGTATAAATATGAAGGCCTTAGCCTTAGATGGTTGTTGAAACTCTCGTATTGCTATTGTAATTTTGGAGCACAGTTCAGTTTTCGTTCCTTTTTGTAAGCCAATTTGGCATGACATCAGATTATGAATAAAGAAGGCAGTTTGTGATCTAGTTCTGAGTTTCTTAAGGAGACTATA
>APFE031106819.1:0-15656 GCA_000404065.3 Pinus taeda | reverse complement strand
CCCCTGTTTATTGGATAGATACCTTCTCAATGCCACTGTCAATTTAATTTATCAGAATTAAAATTGTAATCGCCTACGAACATGGGCACCTAGGCAAACTAGATGTTCAATTCCCTAACTCTCCTCCCATTATGGTTTAAGAAATCTAATTTTTATTTCGTATTTACAGGCGGGCTCATAAACAATATCATAATCCTCCACATTTTGTTATAATTCATTTTTTTCTTTCTTCTTTTTATTGTTTTTCAGAGTTTTGTTCAAACCCTGAAGCTCTTCAAAAAAAGCCATGGCCAATCTAAACTCTGGCACCACATGCTTTTCCCATTAATAATTATCAGCTTCAATGGTTTAGGAAATCTAATTTCTATTTCTTATTTACAAGTTGACTCATAAACAATATCATAATCATTAACATTTTCTTTTCTTTACTTTAATTCTTTATTCTTTTATTCTATTGTTGTTCAGAGTTCTGTTCAAACAACTCTTTAAAAAAGCCATGGCCAATCTAAACTCTCTTTCTTATTTACAATATCCAAAACATTTTGTTATAATTCCTTTTCTTTTTTAATTCTTTGTTCTTCTATTGTTGTTCAGAATCTCTTCAAACCCTCAAGCTCTTCAAAAAAGCTATGACAGAGTTCTATTCAAACACTGAAGGTCTTCCACAAAAAGGCCATGGCGATGGCGAGGTATGCGCTGACTCTCTCGCTATTCAAACACTGAAGGTCTTCCACAAAAAGGCCATGGCGATGGCGAGGTATCCGCTGACTCTCTCGCGAATTGTTTAGATTAAGATTTTGGTGGATTAATTTAATTTCTCTTATTTTAACAAAATTCTTTGTTCCTCTGTTAATGTTCAGAGTTATGTTAAAACCCTAAAGCTCTTCAAAATAGTATGGCGATCCTAAACTCCAGCTCCATCCAGGTATGAGCTGGCTCTTTCTCAATTGGCTTAACCGATTTAATTTTATTAAATTTGATCTTTCATTTATTGAGATAGACCCTGAATGTAAAATTAAGTTAATTTAATTTGCAGTCAGCATGGCCCTTGTTTAGTGGATTGGTGCTTTTGGAACTGTCTAGGCTAACTTTATCATAATTAGTGTTTAATATAATATGTTTTAATTAAAATATCATATACATCATTGGAAATCATTGCATTATATTTTTACATATCATAAGTTGAAATGAATGTTTAATATAATGCTCGTCAAATTTTTTATATAAAAAAATTGTAATTTGATTCTCTTTATTTTACACTGGATTTTTTTTTCTTGACCTTTTAATAATTTCAATTTACTAAAACATCCACCCACCAGAGCCTGTCAGATTCCCGGATCCCAGACTCACTCGGATCCCAGACTCACTTTATCTTTAGAACGACGAAGTAGTCTTTTTTTAGTATATATATATATTATATTATTTCTGCGAAATTATATTAAATATAGTATCAAATCTGTGTAATATGAGAATATTTATTGTTAAATTAATTTTATTAAAATATCATTCATTATGAATTGGTATTTTTTTTTTTTTTAAACATTTGTCTGATTACAGTGTTTTAAATTTTTTGTGACAGCCAGTTTAGTTTGTAGGCGGCTTCTCATTTTTTATCAATATTATTTCTCTTTAGCCAGTTTGTATTATTCCTCCTTCACTGTATTGATTGAATTTGGTGTTTATAAGATTTATTTTTGAATCTATTTTGGTTTTTATGAAATATTTTTATTGAATTTTTAAATCTGTTCTGGTTTTTAAGAAATATTTTTATTGAATTTTTAAATCTGTTCTGGTTTTTAAGAAATATTTTTAGAAAGCAAATTTTAAGTTTAATTTATCATAAATGCAAATTTTCATTATTAGAAAATAATGAACTATATAAAATTTAATTAGAATTATATGTAAAATGTAAAAATTATGTAAGATCCATTCTCTTTAAAATATCTTATATTTTATTTTTACGAGTTAAATATGATAAATATAATATTAAAATCAAATTTGTATATATATGTATTTTTGGTTTTTCTAATTATTTTTCATGAAATATTTGTATTTACAGGGTATATCACGAGGTATATCATTTATTACCATCAAAATGCGCTGATGAAAAAAGGAAAAGGTAATAATATTTTTGGATTTAATATTATTACTTATATATTTTTTAAAGCATTTTTATTATATTTTATTAAAAATATTTCAATATTTTGATATGCTTTTTTTTTCTTCTTATTCTAATATGTGGTGGTGTAGGTCTATTTCTAGGTCTACTTCCAGGAATGGTTCTTAATTATATGTTTATTCAAAAGAAATAGAAATGTATAAATACATTCATTCTCTTTGTAGAAGTTTTCTTTTTAACAATGCTATCCTTATGTACGGAGAAGTATTAATAAAATTATTTTTTTTATGGAAGGGGTAAAACCTCTTCCAAATGCTTTAAGGAGGATGGGCCCCATTCTCTTTAGAGTAGTGTAGCATTTATTGTTTTCGTGTTTCTATTTTCATTTTTGAATAAGCTTACATATCAAAATACATTTCAGCTATACACAATGAATTTTCAATTTTATCTCACTGATATTTAAATTATTTATTTTTATATTTCAATTCATTATCATACCTGAATTTTTATACACATACAAATTATATAATTTCATATATAAAATAAAAATATTAAACAAGTTCATAAACAAACTATATATGCTCTTTCTTCTTTCTTCTTTTTTCTATTTTAATTTTCTTTATTTTTGAATATATATTTTGACGGTTGATTTTTTTTTTTTTTTAATATTATATATTGATTTATTTAAATAATTTTTTTTTTTTTAAATATACTTTTATAAAATTAATTTTTTTTTATTTTTATTTTTTAATATTATATATTGATTTAATAAAATAAAAATTGTGTGTAAGTTGTTTTAGCAATGTTTGTTTGATTGATTGGATTTGTACTTGAAATGTTTACTTGTTTGGTGTATATGATGTATGTGTGCTTTGAAAAATTGTGTGTAAGTTGTTTTGCATTGTTCCTTAAATTGTGTGTGAGATTTTAGCAATGGTTGTTTGTTTAGGATTGTATATTGATCTGAAATTGTATGTGCACCTTAAATGTTTACTTGTTTGATGTATATGTCTGTGTGCTATGAAAATTTCTGTGAGATTTTAGCAATGGTTGTTTGTTTAGGATTGCATATTGATCTAAATTCTATGTGTACCTTAAATGTTTACTTGTTTGATGTATATGTATGTGTGCTTTGGAAAATTGTGTGTAAGTTGTTTTAGCAATGTTTGTTTGATTGATTGGATTTGTACTTTAAATGTTTGCTTGTTTGGTGTATATGTGTGTGCTTTGAAAAATTGTGTGTAAGTTGTTATGGCATTGTTCCTTAAATTTTGTGTGAGATTTTAGCAATGGTTGTTTGTTTAGGATTGTATATTGATCTGAAATTGTATGTGCACCTTAAATGTTTACTTATTTGACGTACATGTATGTGTGCTATTTAAAATTGTGTGTAAGTTGTTTTGGCATTATTCCTTAAATTGTGTGTCATATTTTAGCAATGGTTGTTTGTTTAGGATTGGATATTGATCTAAATTCTATGTGTACCTTAAATGTTTACTTGTTTGATGTACATGTATGTGTGCTTTAAAAATTGTGTGTAAGTTGTTTTAGCAATGTTTGTTTGATTGATTGGATTTGTACTTTAAATGTTTGCTTGTTTGGTGTATATGTATGTGTCCTTTGAAAAATTGTGTGTAAGTTGTTATGGCATTGTTCCTTAAATTGTGTGGGAGATTTTAGCGGTGGTTGTTTGTTTAGGAATTTATTGATCTGAAATTGTATGTGCACCTTAAATGTTTACTTGTTTGATGTATATGTATGTGAGCTATTTAAAATTGTGTGTAACTTGTTTTGGCATTATTCCTTAAATTGTGTGTGAGATGTTACCAATGGTTGTTTGTTTAGGATTGTATATTGATCTAAATTCTCTATGTACCTTAAATGTTTACTTCTTTGATGTATATGTATGTGTGCTTTGAAAAATTGTGTGTAAGTTGTTTTAGCAATGTTTGTTTGATTGATTGGATTTGTACTTTAAATGTTTGCTTGTTTGGTGTATATGTATGTGTGCTTTGAAAAATTGTGTGTAAGTTGTTTTGGCATTGTGCCTTAAATTGTATGTGCACCTTAAATGTTTACTTCTTTGATGTATATGAATGCGTGTTATGAAAAATTGTGTAGTTGTTTTGGCATTGTTCCTTACATTGTGTGTGAGATTTTAGCAATGGTTGTTTGTTTGGGATTGTATATTGGTCTGAAATTGTATGTGTACCTTGAATGTTTACTTGTTTGATGCATTTGTATGTGTGCTTTGAAATTGTGTGAGAGATTTTAGCAATGGTTGTTTGTTTAGGATTGTATATTGATTTGAAATTGTAGGTGTACCTTAAATGTTTACTTGTTTGATGCTTATGTATGTGTCTATAAAAATTTGTGTGAGATTTTAGAAATGGTTGTTTGTTTAGGATTGCATATTGATCTAAATTGTATGTGTATCTTAAATGTTTACTTGTTTGATGTATATGTATGTGTGCTTAAAAATTGTGTGTGAGATTTTAGCAATGGTTGTTTGTTTGGGATTGTATATTGGTCTGAAATTGTATGTGTACCTTGAATGTTTACTTGTTTGATGCATTTGTATGTGTGCTTTGAAATTGTGTGAGAGATTTTAGCAATGGTTGTTTGTTTAGGATTGTATATTGATTTGAAATTGTAGGTGTACCTTAAATGTTTACTTGTTTGATGCTTATGTATGTGTATTTTGAACAAATGTATGCAAATTGTTTTGGCATTGTTCCTTTGTTTGATTGATTGTTTACTTTTTGATGTGTGCCTTGAAATTGTGTGAGATTTTAGCAATAGTTGTTTATTTAGGAATAATGTTTGTTAATTTTAACTTTTCTTAATTGAAATTGTATGTTGTGTTACATATTTGAAATTCTTTGTGCATGTATGTGGGAGGTATTGACTTCAATTTGCATGATGCTGATTTGCTTTTAATATATATATTGTAGGTTTTTTTATATATTATATTTTTTAAGACTTCATATTTTTTTTTACTTTATTTTTTTTATTTTCAATTTTGATATTACACTATTTTAATTTATTTTTAATTAAAAACCCAAACATAAAAATTTAGATTAATAATAATATAATCTAATAAATTTCATAAAAATAATATTAAATGTTATTAATGTATATTATTTTCAAAATCAACATATTAAAAAGAAGACTCGCTTTCCATTGCATGTTACACCAATTTAAGAACATTATTATTTTAAAAAAATTTACCAACTCAATATTAAAAAACCACAATCATCAAACATATTAAATAAATATAATAAAATTACTTAATAATTTAATATATTAAAAAAGACATAATAAAATTATTTTGGCAGGTTGATATGTTAAAAACTCATATCAACAAAGCACAGTTTTTGGAGCAAATTAGCTTCCATTATTTTGGCATGTTGATATGTTGAAAACCCATATCAACAATGCATAGTTTTTGGGGCAAATTAGCTTCCACCTTCCCGTGGTTGACCCTGTTAGTAGAGATGATTAGGATCTCGAAGCAAAGAGAAGCTATTCTATTTTTAATCAACATTATAATCAATATGAATAAAAAACAATTTTAATGGACAATATGTATACCAACCATAAACTTAGATAAATAAATATTTATAAACTTTAAGAATAAAATAATTTCAAAATAAACCTAAATAAATAAATAATAATGAGAAATTTAAATATATTCCAAATTTAATATTAAAAATACTCATTATTACACATTCAATTTTCACCTACCACGAACCTATCAAAATTTAATATTAAAAATATTCATTAAAAAGAATCAATTACATATTAAAAAACAATTTTAATGGACAATATGTATACCAACCACAAACTCAAATAAGTAAATATAAAAAACCTTTACAACAATTAAACTAATTCAATTTTAATAAAATCAGTCTTATCAATTTAATAAAATAGCTTTTTATCTATGTAAAAAAAATGTTATTAAACATGAAAAACCTTTAAAACAATTAAACTAATTCAATTTTAATTAAACTAATCCAAACAACTTTAATATTAAATTATATTGTATTTTAAATAAAATAAATATAACATAATTTTAAATAATAAATTCACAAATTAATATAATAAAATTAGAACACTTATTCAAATTACTTAATAAATCAACTATTATCTTTAATCAAGTTTAATCTCCAGGCAAGTTTAATGTTTTAATAAATGTACATTGATTACAATAATTGAATTTCAATAAATGACCTATTAATCAAATTTCATCCAAAAAAGTTTAATGTTGACTAATTCATTTTTAATAAAATCAGTCTTATCAATTTAATAAAACAACTTTTTATCTATGTAAAAAAAATGATATTGAACATGAAAAACTTTTAAAACAATTAAACTAATTCAATTTTAATTAAACTAATCCAAACAACTTTAATATTAAATTATATTGTATTTTAAATAAAATAAATATAACATAATTTTTAATAATATAATTCACAAATTAATATAATAAAATTAAAACACTTATTCAAATTACTTAATAAATCAACTATTATCTTTAATCAAGTTTAATCCCAGGCAAGTTTAATGTTAATAAATGTACATTGATTACAATAATTGAATTTCAATAAATGACCTATTAATCAAATTTCATCCAAAAAAGTTTAATGTTGACTAATTCATTTTTAATAAAATCAGTCTTATCAATTTAATAAAACAACTTTTTATCTATGTAAAAAAAATGATATTGAACATGAAAAACTTTTAAAACAATTAAACTAATTCAATTTTAATTAAACTAATCCAAACAACTTTAATATTAAATTATATTGTATTTTAAAATAAAATAATTAACAACTCATTTTTTAGATAAATAATCCACAAATTAATATAATAAAATTAAAACACTTATTCAAATTACTTAATAAATCAACTATTATCTTTAATCAAGTTTAATCCCAGGCACGTTTAATGTTAATAAATGTACATTGATTACAATAATTGAATTTCAATAAATGACCTATTGATCAAATTTAATCCAAAACAAGTTTAATGTTAAAAATATACAAAGCAAGTTTAATGTTAAAAATAGAGATAAGATGGGATCATACACTTCCTATCTATACTATATCTATATCTATTTAAATAAATATATACCAACCATAAACTTAGATAAATAAATATATTTAAAAAAGAAAAAAAAATAATAAACAATATATCCCAACCACAAACCCAAATAAATCAATATTAAAAAACCTTTAAAACAGTTAAACTAATTAAATTTTAATAAATTAGTCCTATCAATTTAATAAAATAGCTTTTTATCTATGTAAAAAAAATGATATTAAACATGAAAAACCTTCAAAACAATTAAACTAATTCGATTTTAATTACACTAATCGAAACAACTTTAATATTAAATTATATTGTATTTTAAATAAAATAAATATAACATCATTTTTAATAATATAATTCACAAATTAATATATTAAAATTAAAACACTTTTTCAAATCACCTATTATCTTTAATCAAATTTAATCCAAAACAAGTTTAATATTAAAAATATACAAAGCAAGTTTAATATTAAAAATAGAGATACGATCGAATCATATTGAAAAACTGGAAATCAAAATCTATATCTATTTAAATAAATATTGATCACACTTACTGAATGTAAATAAATGGACATTGATCACAATAATTGAATTTCAATGGAATCATATTGGAAAACTGGAAATCAAAATCTATATCTATTTAAATAAATATTGATCACACTTACTGAATGTAAATAAATGGACATTGATCACAATAATTGAATTTCAATGGAATCATATTGGAAAACTGGAAATCAAAATCTATATCTATTTAAATAAATATTGATCACACTTACTGAATGTAAATAAATGGACATTGATCACAATAATTGAATTTCAATAAATCACCTACCTATTGAATTAAATGTACATTGATCACAATAATTGAATTTCAATAAATCACCTACCTATTGGATTAAATGTACATTGATCACAATAATTGTATTTCAATAAATCACCTACATATTATCTTTAATCCAAGGGAAATTTAATGTTATAAATATGTTATAAATAGACATAGAATGGAATCATATTGTAAGTCTCAAATACCATTTTTTTACTGAAAAAAGCATGTCAATAAAAAAAAAGTATCAATAATAAACAAGCTCATTCCAAAGACCATGTCTGATTAAGAAATGTACATTGATCACCGCCTACTAATTCATCTTTAATCCGAGCCATTTTTAATCATAATCCAAATACACATGGAATCATATTATAGGTTTGTCTCATGGATCAGAAAACAAGTCTTAAATTTACTTATAAAAATGTTCCATTCCCTCCATAATTTAATATTTGATCCTTCCTTTTAACCTGCATTATAAAAGGACAAATACAAATTAAAACTTCCATATTAAAATTTTCATTCTGTCATATATAAATTAAAATACACTAAAAGACGTATACGCCAATAAAATATTTAAAAATATTTAACAAATTATCATAGATTTAATTAATATCTTACCAATTATGACCTCCCCAATGAAACTAAATAGTAATCAAAACTTTTCAAGTGAGTTAAAAGTGAAGAAACACAAAAGATATATCATGCAACTATATGAAATGTATGAAAAGCCCTCCCACACTAAACCACTGACTAGAATACTCGTAAAAAAAAATTAGTTGATCCCCTTGCTCCTAGCAAATCCAAATCCAAAACCAAATCCATTCATGCATCCATAAATTTGGAAATAATATAATTGGACATGAAAATAACAAAGATAAAACAACTCAATTTATATTATAGAGAAATATAACATAAATAAATGCATAATTTCGAGAAATATAAATACAACATTATCAATTCAGTGGCGTGGAATAAAACTCTTTTATAATTCATATGTGTTGGCTATTTGTTTTATGAACTCGTTTTATTAATCATATGCAGCTCGTGTTAATTCTAATATGGGGCCCAAGATTTCGTCTGAAGCAATCCAACAAAAATAAATGTTTGCAACCCTTTTTTCTGACATAATCTTCTCCTAGATCTAAAGGCTATATGCAAAGATTGGATGTAGTACAGTTGGAGCCTAAGTATAACCTTCTGAAACAAATAAAGAGCGAAGTATATTGTTTGCAAAATAGTGTTATAGAATAAGAATTGATCATTGTCATAATGTTATACTGTGTAGGTGACAAGTTTGAGACCTATGCACAAGTCCCTCGTGACATCTAAACCCTAAGAAGTTTGAAATCATCTTTGTGATATGTTTGAGCTCATCTTAGTCTGTGGAGGATTTGCTTCTACGATGTGACCAACAGCCTATGATATTTTTTTCTATACATAGAAGAAAGACAAATTACACTAGAAAGAAGTTGACCTGATTGAATATATATATATCATTATAAAAGGGAACAAAAGAACAAAGTTTGAAGGCTCAAATTTAGAATATGTTGAAATGTTTATTATGGAAGGCACTAACATTTTGAGCTTTCAACAATGATAGATGGCAAGTTGCAAGTGTGCAAATGATATTTGAACATTACCTTGAAATCTCGAGCATTAAACAAGGTTTGGAAGCTTCTTTAAAAAGCGTCTAACAAAGATGTTACTTGTCTCTCTTGATCAAGTCCTATATAACTAAGCACTAGAATGAATATTTGAGAATAAGCCTTAGATCTAAATGATGAAATTTATTGCAAAACAATGTTGTTGTTACATTGACGAGTTTTTGAAGATTATTGCAAGCATTGGAAATAAATGCAAGGATGCCAAGGTTACACCATTTGAAAACAACACAAAAATAATGAGAGGTCGAAGCTCCCCTTCAAAGCCTAGGTTTGATCAAATTATTCCTGAGGAATTGAGATTTGATCTAGGGTTTGGAAGATTGAAATGTTTTGGATTTGTAAAAAAATCCCTAGGGTTCGCTAAACAAAGCCCTAGGCTTGATCACTCATAATGATGATATTGAAAAACAATGATGAAGTTGAAAAAGAATGCAAGGATGAGTAGGTTTGTAAACCCTAGACTAAACTTGAATAATTATTAGGGTTTGGAATCAAAACCCTAGCTAAACTATTGATAACCCTATCTAGGGTTAGAGATGAAAGCTTAGGACTTGTGGATTAATTTCTTCTGATTAAAAGAAGAAACCCTAGCTCGTAGAAGAAATAACATCTTTACGACGAGGTAGATTTGCAAGTTGAATACAAGAAAGCTAAACATCAAGAGAGAGCCGACATGTTCTCAAAAATATAAGTATCTTGTATTTCTCTTATTTTAAATCATTAATGGTGTTGTTTTTCTTCTTGTCCTAGTATATCTTATTTGGTTGTATTTGTTCTTCCTTGGCCTCCTAGTAAGGATTGCGAGTACATGATGAAGCTTGTCAAGGTTGTAGCAATAAATGAAAAGATTGGAAGAACATGTCGAAATATGTAACTAGGTTCGGTCTTCATAATGACATGTGTAATCATGATTTTATATAATTAATGTAAAAAAGAGAAATAAAATTATTTTATGCTTGAGTCATCTGTTTCAAGCTCAAGGAATTTTATTTTATAGATCTAGCTCCCACTGTGAGCTATTAGGATTGATCATTAAGCCATAAAGTCAATTAAGTCTTTGTCATGTATGAGAGACCCTTGTTGGGAATGTTATAGTTTTAGCGTTGTCTATTATTGATGTCAACAATGACAACTTTTGTTTAATATAGGTGCAGAAAGTATTTTGCAATTGTAATACTTCCTTAGGTTCTTTCCCATGTTTCTATGATGACGCTTTTATTAAAAGCTTCACGGTGTAGGATGATTATCAACATTTTTTTAGAAAATATGTAGATCTAGGCAATTGTGAGTCCTAATACATACTTTTTAGTATATCATTGATGATACATGCATTTGTTTATGATATTTGCAACACCCTCCTCCCACATCTACCCAAGTAACTAGCCAACATGGGTAAACATGAGACGAGAGGCTACTATGATTGGATTCGACCTACTATGTGACCTTAAGGAAGTGGAATCAATGGAAAAATCACACACAGTAATCCAACATCAGCTCCAAAATCCTCAAGAGACATGTCGCCACTCATATAACCTGTCCCTGGGCCCCACTAATGTTCTAGACATCTTAGGACTAAGTCGCTCCCATGCTATAGGCAAGAGAGCGTCAAGAAACCCAAAGTTGCTCTCACAATCTTGTCTGCCAGTGACCAAAGACTAAAATTGCCAGTTTTGTGCCAATGAACCCAGGATTTAAGCCATTTTTTCAAGCCCAGAGCCCATGTCACTGCCCATAATGGAGTGACAGCTTAAAATCAATAAAAGTACAGGAAACAATGATGCAAAAGCAATAAGTTGAGTAATACCTTAACCATACCCCTACTAGCCATAACAAGCATTTCGTCAAACATATCATCAACATGTAACCTATAGGTGTAAACAACAGAATTAACTGTAGGGATCTCATACTTATCTGAGAATCACTATGAACCATTGCTCCCTCATGTCATTTTCTGCGTTATCATTTATTAGGTCATAGACACATTATCCATTCATATACAAGTAAAAACATGTTGAGATCCATACATAGTTGCTGCCATAAAACATACATATAACCATCATAATAGGGACAAAAATATCATAAAACATATCATCCATAGTATCCACATATACATCAGTACATTTACACATGAAAATCAAGGGAATGAATTTCTCATTAATGAATGCAATAAACCGACCAGATATGGGACTACCACATTTCACCTGACCATAGATTGGTTGATCCAAGTGTCTCTTCATCCAATCACCCCAGTGCCATATTCCAAGCATGACTATGGGACTCATAGAACACACCAAAAACACCAATAAGCATGGATGCCACCGGATTTCTCCACTTACACCATGAGGAATTTGAGGGCTTTACCGAAATCCAGAGTCCAGTCTAGGGATCACTAGGCCCTACACCGAGACATACTCTCTGGGCTTTACTGTACATCCTATCCCGAGACTACTAGGCCCAACGGAGAGAAATCCACCTCTTGGCTTTCCCGTATATCCCGCCATTCACCTGCAAGGATTCCTAGTCCCACCGAGGCACACAATCTAGCTTTACGGTAACCCATAGTTTGGCAGGGGTTAGTAGGCCAGTGCCTTTACCATGATCCACATTCCGGTTTGGGGACCACTAGGCCATGTGTTTGTCAGTTTGGAGATCCACCCCACTCAAATTCAAATCCAATTCATCCATCCCACATTAACTGAATCTGAGAACCCATCTCATCAAAGATATCAAGAAATGGCAAGGCTAGGCTAAAGAACATTGTCACACCTGGAAAAATTCATGCCATGATAGAAAAGAACAACATGCAATCCCATGCATGTCAAATCTAGCAAGGAAAATACACATGCAAATCGATACTTGCAATGAAGCCTGTTGTAGCTGCTTGATCCTGTCTTTCCTTGCTTGATCCTTGCTTCCTCTTGCCTTCTTTGCCTTTCTTGCTCGAATGCCAAAGTGCTCCAAGAAACTCTAAGTGTCCAAGAGAGAGAGAGAGAGAGAGAGAGAGAGAATAATGACAGAGCTCCAAATCTAAACCGAAAAAAGGTTACCAACTGATCATCATAAACCTTTTTGTGAATGAGGATTGCGAGTACATGATGAAGCTTGTCAAGGTTGTAGCAATAAATGAAAAGATTGGAAGAACATGTCGAAATATGTAACTAGGTTCGGTCTTCATAATGACATGTGTAATCATGATTATATATAATTAATGTAAAGAAGAGAAATAAAATTATTTTATGCTTGAGTCATCGGTTTCAAGCTCAAGGAATTTTATTTTATAGATCCAGCTCCCATTGTGAGCTATTAGGATTGATCATTAAGCCATAAAGTCAATTAAGTCTTTGTCATGTATGAGAGACCCTTCTTGGGAATGTTACATATTTATTTGAGTCATTGTAAGAGTCAAAAGACCCTCCAAGCCAAGTCCAAGTGCTACAAGCAAGTCGGCCTTAAAATGAAGCAATAAGCCTACACCAAGATGACATGTCAGCCTAGGGTCAAGTCAAGTCAACCTACAAGCATGAGGATGTCGCCTATATATAGGGCACTCGACCTCATTCAAGAAAATACATCTCATCACACAAGAAGTTCAATAAAAGGAAGACGAAGAAGCCTCACATCCAAGGGAAGAAGGGAAGATCAAGATCCAAGGCAGAGAAGGGCTATTTTGGGGTAATCTTGCTCACACGTGCGAGAAAGGAGTAGGGAATCTACCTATACAAGAAAAACTGAAGTGCAGACCTCTAGAAAGCCAAATCAAGTCAAGGAATTTATCTATCTTTCAAGCCGAGTTCATCTAGTCAAGAGAAGGAAGAAGGGGGCAAAATTCACCCTAAGTCTGCCACACGTGTGAGAAGTACAATCCACCGCAGAAGGCCGAGAGCTGCATTCAAGGGCATCAAAAATTCCATGCTAGTATATCAGGAGCGAAGGCAAGAAGTTAAAGAAGAAAGTTGCAGCAAGGTGACTTGGTCTTGGAGAAGTTCTTGCTCAAGGGTCTAAATCATGGAATTCATCAACTGAAGATTCTATAAGAAGAAGAATTTGATGGGTTTTCCTCACAATCTTGAAGAGGTTTTGGCCCTGGCTAATAGCCTACATCATGTGTCCTTTGTCTCCTTGTTTTTTATGATGTGGTAGTTATTTGATGAAGAAGAACACATAATAATAATCAAGAAAAATAAAAACCTAATTAAGAAAAATAAAAAAGTCTTGACAAGTAGTTATCATTGTTAGAGAAATCCCCTCATCTCTCTGCGCTAGATTTCTCAACATGGTATTGGAGCTAAGGTGACAAATCAAGGAAGGGCATCTCAACAAGGGACACTCAAGCTCTCAAAGATCAAGGTTCTAGAAGGATATCAAGGGCATCAAAGCATCAAGAAGATCCCATCATCTTTAAGGCTTTTCGAAGACAAGGACTACAAAATCTTGAAGAAAGTATCAACACCCTAGCTTGTTCAAGGAAAGAGTCTATACTTGAAGCATTCTTGGGAATCTCGATCAAATCATCATCACAAGGAAGGAGAGCACAAAAGACCCTACCTCTACTCAAATTGAAGAGATCTACAAATCAAAGCATCTTGAAGTCTACCCATCCAAGGAAAGCAAGAAGAAAGGAGTTGTTGGCATCATCAAAGGATTCAAGGTGATCTCCCTCAATTTGGAGTCAAGGCTCGCCTTTGAAGAAAACTATCTTCATCAGGAAGAAGTTTTTCTATTATCTAAATCCTCATCAAATTCAAGAAGGCAGCGAGTTGAAGGAGCATCTTCACAAGTAAGTACATTTATGTCTACATTTGAATCTGTCAAAATGTCTTTTTGTAAGGAAAGCAACAAATTGGTTGGGGCTTCAAACTTTCTTGCATGGAAGAAAAGAACAGATTTGAACCTCATAGAAATGAGGTCATGGAACATGTTAAGGGCTCAATCACCAAACCACCAAAGGAAGATGCTCAAGCACTTGCAAGGTATATGAAAAGGGAAGTTAAAGCTCAAAGAATTCTCATAGAATCCATCAAGGATCCCCTCATTCCCTATGTATCAAAATTATAAACATCAAAAGAAATATATGACAAACTTGTAGAATTGTTCTTTGTAAGAACTGCAAGAGTAATCTAATTAAGACAAGAACTCTACAAGATGGAGGTATCAAAAGAAGAAGGAATAGCCTCATACTTTATGAGGATATCTGAAATAAGAGATCAACTACAAGAATTGGGAGACATAATGTTTGAGAAAGAGATGACTACAATAGTGCTCAATGAACTACTAGAAGAACGGGGCAAATTCACATCATTGGAGTAGAATTACATTGTAGTAGGAGTAGGAGTAGGATTACATCAATGGTGAGCCCCACAGTTTTGGAGGACTTTTATGGCGCCCAAGTGGGATCGCTTACCATGTTTCATCATCAAGATTAGTTTCGCACAGTTCACTCTTGGTTTTGTTGCATTCTCAGGATTCCCATTAAACGAAGTTATCAACATGCATATATTAATTATTTATGCTTAAAGTGCTATTTGGAGCTGATTATTTGGAGGAACACCTTAGTGTAATAGCTCATTGGAATCGGGGCGAATAGAACTACAGAGCACGATGATTAAAAGGGGCTTTGTGTGGTCCGTGTAATCATGGAAGCGAATTAAGCATTTTCCAGTGTTGAAAGTGGTTTTAACTAGTTAATAAAAGTCATTTTGTTACATAAAAAAGGAAAAATGCATTTATTATTTAATTGGAGTGAAAAGGTAAAAAGGGTGGCAAAAAAGTCAAGTGAATTATAAAAAAGAGGAGGGACTCTCTACACATTCTTGCATTTTCTAACTTGAAAATTAGGAGTTTGGAGAACTTTTGAGAAAGAGTCTAGAGTAACTTTATAAAACCCTCTTTGCTGGTTGCTAGTTTCAGTGTTAAAACTATACACCCTAGCCAGTTTAGGAGCGGGATCACTCAA
>APFE031106812.1:0-13994 GCA_000404065.3 Pinus taeda | reverse complement strand
GTATGGACTGGTAAGAAACCCTTTCTTTGACATTTGAGGGTATTTGGATGTGATGCATATGCACATGTTCCAAAGGACAAAAGAACAAAGCTGGATAGTAAATCTGAAAGCTGCATATTTATTGGCGCTAAAGATGGTTTAAAGGGTTATAGCTTTAGAACCCTGTAATAAGGAAGGTTATGTACAACTAAGATGTGGTGTTCAGAGAGGTGAAAGATGTTATTAAACATGAATTCAAACCAAAGGAACTTGTGAAGATAGAGTTTGAGTTTAAGGAGGAAGAATCAAACTCTATAGCAGAAGAGGAATGAGAAGATGAAGAGCCACAAATTCTAGTTATGAGAAAATCATTTGAAGAAAGAAGGCAACTAGAAATCTATAGTACATTTAATTTCTATGAAAATGTTTCTTTATCTATTATTGATTATGATCCCAAAATTGTGAGGGAATCAGTAGATTCAGAGGATGGAAAGCTCTAGAAAGAGGCCATGGTTGATGAAATGGCATCTTTGCACAAAAATGAGGCTTGGGATCTAGTGAAGTTGCTGGATGAAAGAAAACCCGTTGGCAGTAAATGGGTGTTTGAAAAGAAGACAAATGGATAAGGAAAGGTGGAGAAATACAAAGGTTGGTTGGTAGAAAACGGTTATTCCCAGGTGCTGGGAATTGATTTTGGTGATATTTTCTTCTCTTGTTCCGAAGGTAGTTTCTATTAGATTTATTTTATTTGTTGCTACTACTTTTGATTTTGAGGTAGAGCAGATGGATGTGAAGACAACATTTTCTCATGGGGATCCAGAAGAAGAGATGTACATGAAGCAACCTAAAGGCTTTGCAGTGAATGGTAAGAAAGAACTTGTATGCAAGTTAAGGAAGTCTTTTTATGGGTTAAAATAGTCACAAAGGATGTGGTATCAAAAATTTGATACATTTATATGGGGACTTGGCTTCACCAAAAGCAAAGAAGATCACTGTGTGTATTTTAAATTAATTGGTTACCATGTTTTTTATCTGGCCTTGTATGTGGATGTTATGTTGTTGATTGGAAATGACAAAGAAATTATCTAGGATTTGAAGACCTAGTTGTCCTCCAAATTCGACATGAAAGATCTTAGTGCTGCAAACTATATTTTGCGCATGGAAATTAACAGTGATCGGGAAAGAGGAAGCTCTGGCTAAACCAGAGGAAGTATATTGAGAGAATACTGTAGTGGTTTAATATGTAGGATAGTAAACCAGTGAATTTTCCTATTCTTGTAGGTGTAAAGTTATCTATTGAACAGTGTCCAAAGATACAAGAAGAGGGAGAGGAAATGTCCCATGTTCCATATATTAGTGTAGTCAGTAGCCTGATGTATGCGACGGTCTATATTAGACCAAATATTGTACATGCAGCGGGATTATTGAGCAAGATAATGTGAAAACCAGGGAACGAGCATTAAACAATAGTGAAGTGAGTTTTCAGGTATTTGCATGGTGCTAGCGATTATGGTTTTTGCTACAAAGGAAGAATAGGATTTGACCGAGTGTTGGATATCCGTGGCTTTGTTGATGAAAACTTAGTCGGAGCTCTGGATCAGAGAAAATCTTCAATTGGGTATGTGTTTATCCTATTTGGAGGTTTAGTTAGTTGGATGTGTAAGAAATAATTTGCAGTGTCACTATCAACTACATAGGAGGAATACATGGCAACCACTCATGCAAGCAAGGAAGGAGTCTATTTTGCAGATATTGTGTTCAAGTGTGAGATTAGTACATGGAGCTATAAGAACATACTGTGATAGCCAAAGTGAAATTTTCTCGGTAAAGAATCTTTCCTACCATTCAGAGACACATTGATATTTAGTATCATTTTCTGAGGGATATGATAGAAGAAAAAAAGGTGTTGCTAGTAAAGGTGGAGACTTTGAGGAATATTGCAGATGCATTTACAAAATCTGTGAGCTGTGAGAATTTCTCTTGGTGTAGAGAAACAATGGGCATTGCAGGGCTGGATAAATGACTAAGATCTCCTATGGTCCCCTGTGGAAAGAAAACAATAAGTGGGAAACTGTTGCGTTGTGTTATATTCTTTCCACAACTATCTCCCCTAGTTAACTAGGGGGTTAGAGGAAGGGTGAAGCACCCAACTTGTTGCACAGCAGGGACGACAACCCCCCTGTATGGGGGGTTTGAGGGGGGCAGTTAGCCCTCCTCGACAAGGTTTAGGGCAGCTCCCCAAAGAAATTTTTTTGGACCCTATATTAGGTGGGTGAACCCATCTCTTGTTTTGTGTATGGTTTTTGCACATGGTTTTGGGCACAATGGTTTTCGGTCAATGGTATTGGATGCTTTGGTATGTATATACATGTATTGTAACATTGAAAGGAACATAATGAAAAATCAAGCCAGTAGCCCCAGTTTTCAGATCCAGGGGAAAATATTTGTGTATATGTGTTTTATGTATTATTCTCTCGCATTATTTATTGTCTGTGTTTTAGAATTTGCATGGAGGTAATTTCTATACGGGTTTAAAACCTGCAATATGAGGGGACCCTTCATAAGAATCCCTTTCCACGTATTCATAGGATACCTTTCTATTGATATGGTTAATGACTTCACTTTTCTCTAGTATGGCTGTCCTCCTTTTCCATACAAGGAATTTTCATGACCCAATGAGGTAATAGATATCCTTACAAAAAAGAAGTCATTTTACCAAATTTGATTATAAAATGAAAGATACTTACTTGAAAATTGAAGATTAAATCTTCAACGTGATCACTTTGATGGTGGATGAAGAATATGTATTAGTTCCACTTCTTCAATAAACATGATTTCTCCTTTTGTGATGTCAACACCTTTATATCTAGCTCTCTTTGTTGATGATGCTATTTTTTCTTCTTCCTCAAATGATCTTCTTCAAGGATAAGGAGAGGATACTTTCTTCAATGAGAGGGAGCCTTCCTTATAACTTTTGAAGATGGTGAAAATGCCTCCTAGCCTTCAAGATGCTTCGAGTTCTTCGATGGCAAATGAGTGTACGTCAAAACTGATTTTAGAGTTTTGACTTTCTCTAAGATGATGTGATCTAAGTCCTTCAAGTAATTCTCTTGGATGTTTATACTTTGGTCTACCTTGTATTGTAGATCTCTTTGACTTGATGAGCGTTTTTCTGGTCTTTTAATGATGACTTAGAGGATCTAAAACTTTTACTAGTGTAGACTACTTCTTAGATATATGGTTTCAATCTTCAACGTAGATCTTGAACTTTTTCTTTCATACCTTTATTGAAACCTTGAGTGTCTCTTTTATTAGATGCCCTTTCAATTTAGCTCTGATACCATGTTGAGAAATCTAGGGCATTATCATTAGCTTATTTCTCTTCTATTAGTGACTACTTGTGAATGTCTTTTACTTGTTTAGATTATGATCTTATTATTCTTAGTTTATTGGTGTTCTTATTCATCAAACAATAACTAATGCATGAACATAAATAGACAAGTGACACACAATGTAGGCTATGATCTAGGGCCAAATCCCCTCACCCTTTAAGATGGAAGCTTGCACAAATTATTATTATAGAGATTCCAATTGACGAATACTAATACAAAGGCCCTTGACCTATTGGCCACTCCAAGACCAATACACTAGTTCTCTATTTTTCTTCTTGACTCCTCTTCATCTTCAAACTTCTTCCAACTGAGATTGTCTATTCAACAAACTAAATATATATTAGGCATGTCAAAAGAACATGTCAATGTAAAGCCACCAAATTATGACCATTGTAGCAACATTGAAATGCAGTAATACATTACTGAGTAATAGCTCCTTGAAAGCACCTAAACTATGGCCTCTATATACCATTGAACTATGGTTTCTTGACCAACATGTGATCTACTAATGTCGCACCGAAATTCTACTCTTGAAGTTTGAATTTTTGTTCCTTTTCTTGTTATTAACACTATGATCTGAATTACACAAGTGAAGAAAACGTCTTAAATACTCACATAACTGTATCCATCACTCAAACAATGTGATTGTGTTTAGGGCATAGAAATAGTCACACTGATCTTAAATATAATATGAGCTTTTGTTCTTACGAAGTCATAGATGACCCATATGAACTTCATCCTGTCATCATCTAAAATTCTCTCTATCTCTGTGTACCAGAAAATTGAGAGATATATCAAACTATTCTATGTGCTAATGTGAAAATCATTCACTCCTATTTATAGTGGATTTTCCCATATATTAAGTCGACATGACATTACAAATAGATGTGTCTCCATATAAGCTAAGCCAACATGAGTTTATATTTTGTTTTGAGCCTGACTTGAAGAGTAGAACTGGTGCTTATCATTGGAGGGTTTTCTAGACATATTATAAACTCAAATATGCAGTTATATCCCCAAGAAGGGTTCTTCATACACGAAATAAACTCTTTGAATTTTAATGACGAACCCTAGGGATCTTAATGGGAGCCATCTAAAATAAAACCACTTTCTCATGAAACCAGTGAAGCACGACTTACAAAAAGAATTTCCTTTTCTTCATTACATCATTTATAAAAGTTAGAATTACATGTGATTATGAAAACTGAACCTGTTTACACTTTTCAAAACTAATATTGTCTTGTCTTGAGTGGATTTTAGATATAGTAATTCTATCATGCTACGGAAATATGATGAAGAAGGAAATGAAGAAGGAGAACAGGCTAGATGACACTTAAGGATCTAGGGTGAAAATATAATCATCATATACGAAGACCAAGAAACCCCGGGTATGATAAAAGATCATATATTAGGACTATATGAAGACTCCGTCTGATCCACAATCCTTTGGAGGGAAGGTACATAGAACACAAAATCTTTCATGAAGTTCAAATGCACCTCTTTGTTATGTGGAATTTTGCATCTACGGATAAATACAATTCCCTTAGGTGGGTAGCTATACCTAGAACAATAGATTTAAAGAGTTTAAGCTTTTCCTATAGAAGATAAATAAGGCAAGGGACCTACTTGTTATCTTTCACTTCCATTTGTGTCCTGTGAATAGCTCTCGTCGCTCCTTCTTGAATTGAATCTGCTCAATAAGTACGTGCAATCATAAACACAGGATAAAAATCAATCAAAGCCAGAGATATATCTACTATAAGCAAATGGAATCGAAAGAATTTACACATATAATCATCATAAATAAAGGCAAGAATATCGGAAAAGGTGTAAACAACTTTATTAAGTAGAAGGAAGAGTTACAACAGAGAAGTCTGATCCCATGTTATTCATCCAGCTTGAGTTCCATCCTTCATCACACCAAAAGCACAACACTCCAACAGCATAACAGTACTTGCTTACAATATCAAACCTCACACCAATAGTATCTCCGTACAAATTCTCAAAGCCTAGCCCCTGATCACTATGATGACTACTCAATTTATATGGAAATGGAGATTGTTTTGTCATAAATTTGGCATTGAAAGGCTTTCAAATTTTGGAGTTAGTTTCCATGGAGGAAGGGATGAGAGGATAGGAGTCATTTGATTCATTCCCTATCCAATTTTGAGCTCATAGGAGAGGATAAGAGGTGGGAATCTTCTAGAATGATCTAGAATGAAGGAATATTCCCAGAACCCTATGAAGATTTCACTCAATTGTGCCCAACGTAGTCAACGTGGGCCTAGGTTCTCTATAGAGCGGGCTTGAATGGGCCTAATTTCTCTACAGAGAACTTATCCCTGACCAAGGTTGCGATGGTCCCTCAAGGAGTCATTCCAAGATGTCTTCAGACAAAGAAACTCTAAAAAAAGATGGCATTCAATGCAATGACCTTTCTAGGGCATGTAGGAAATGAATTAGGGGTTGATGAGCCCTAATAATACTGATCTGAATGATGGGAGTGATGTGCCCAAATAGACCTGTAATAGTTTCCCCCTAAAGCATGAAGTAAAAAAATGATAATGTCGAGTGATATGCTTTACAATGCGATGAGGAGGTTCTGATGCGGATGGTGACCTGCATGATTTACAATACATAATATCATGATATTTTGGATTTTTCATGAATCGCTGATGGAAGGCATACCCATTCTCAGCATATAAAATTTTCATTACATGTACATAAATCAGATAGTCGTCTAAAGATATAAACCCATGATAGGATGACCATCTGTGTAAAGCCATCATACAGATGATTAATACTCTCCTGAAATCTTAGCTTTGATGGATGAAACTAGACCTGGGGTCTTCTATGGTGTTCAATTGTTGGCTCTAGTACAAGTCTAACAATATGAGTATGTGATCTGAAGTCGAACATGGGAAGACACTCTCTGATTACCAACCAATGATGTAAGTTGTTAACAAACGCAAGAGAAGTCACTAATAATGATAATGATCCTCAAGGTATTGCAGTACATTCTACATGCTGTGAATGAATTTTTTGATGTTGAACACTATACATAATATTTCAGTCAAAGGCCAATGATGTCACCTATCACTGGAAGTGAGAAACTTTTCATTGATATATGCAAGCGTCAAGGTACTGGAAGGGTGTTTCTAAGTCAACTTCTTGGATAATGTGCTGATGTTGACAAGAAGCAACTCGTCACAAGAGGGCCTTGATGTATCCCACATCAACAACTCAAAACGAGTGGAATGATTTTTTGAGATGGAATGTGACTGACGACAAAAGGTTCAAGAATAGCGGTCCTCAAAATGAAGGTTTATGAGTATTGCAAAGGATGAGTTTTAGTGAGTGAATTCTCTTGAACATTTCGGCGACACTGAATGAATTGGTAGCATTGACCCAAAACCAATAGAAAATTCATGGTTATCGTGTGGATGGAATGAAAGTTCATTGATCAGATAAAGTGAAAGACATGACTGGTATTTTACGAGATCTAATGAAAGACTTGAATTGAAACTTTCTTCAGGGAACCTTGTTTCATTTTCTAATGAGCTTGACACAAGACAAGGAACTATGCTATGATTCCTTGTTTCATTTTTTAACGAGCTCGACACAAGAAAGGGAACTATGCTCTGGGACCTATTTCAATTTTTAATGAGGTTAACACAATAACATAACTATCTTCATATTCCTTGTTTCATTTTTTAACGAGCTTGACACAAGACAAGGAACTATGCTCATACCATTTGTTTCATTTTTTAATGACATTGACAAAAGACCAGGAACTATCCTCATATTCCTTGTTTCATTTTTTTAACGAGATTGACACAAGACAAGGAACTATGCTCATATTCTTTGTTTCATTTTTTAACGAGCTTGACACAAGACAAGTTACTATGCTCATATTCCTTGTTTCCTTTTTTAGCAAGGTTGACACAAGACAAGGAACTATCCTCATATTCATTATTTTATTTTTTAACGAGGTTTACACAAGACAAGGAAATCTCCTCATGTTCCTTGATCACGACCCATAAGAGGTCATGACTTCCAAGAGGTTATCATCAGATGGGAGAACAATGCTTTGGAAGGGATATGTAGCAAGGAATTCATTAGAGAGATCTGGGTTCAATGCCCCTAGTACATAATGCACAACATCACAGAATTGATCGTCAGTTGATGTAGGCATGGAACGGGTTACCACATAATTGACCCATGGCAGGGAAGATACCATTGGTACAAAAAGACCATTTAAGGAATATGGTTGAATGGAAGATATATTTGGACCAGGAGATGAAAGCTGGTCAATGGTGGCAATTATGCCTTCATGCAGGAAACACATAACTCAAAAGATTATTGAAACAATAGCTCCCATGTCATAAACATAGCCATGCCCAAGAAGTAACTTGTATTCTAAAGGGCTTGGGACTACCATCACATTGAGGCAAACAATTTTTCCTCCCAAAGTAATAGGAAACTGAGGAAGGATCCCTAATGGTTGACTTGTTCCTCTGTTAAAAGCCAACAGATTCAGGGTAACAGTCATAAGTGGCATCGAACCGAGCTCTTTCCAAGTAGAGGAGGATATGATACTCACTGATACACATTCATCTATAATAATTCCATGTACAAGCATATTACAAACATGTAGTATGATCTGGATAGGGACATAAGATGGAAGACGACATCCTGCTAGTAGATTCCAATCAAAGGAAGTGACCGAACTACTTGGAGGGGGTACCGTAAGAACGGGAGAATTACCCCCTTCAGTTACGAGAATGGGAGGATTTTCCTCCTGTCTTGATGGAACAGCAGGGTTTCTCCCGAGCTCATTGGAATCTGAAGTAACAAAAAGAACTTGAGTGGTATCATACTCACTGTCAACGGGAAAGGTACAATTAACTGAAGGTGAAATTGCGTCAGCTTTTTCCTCGACCTATGATTGGTCAAGTATAGACTCATGGGATTCACATTCATAGAGACTGGGTTTGACCGATGGTTGATTTGGGTCAGTAAATTTATCAACTAGTGAAGGATTAAGGGAGAGTCTCCTTTAACCAGCTAGAAGTCACTGCAGAGAAGCAGGATGATTATTCGACACTTTTTGGTTTCATCCAGATAGGGACAAAGGTGAATGGGGTGATTCCGTGAATTGGAGTAACCCTAAAGTAAAACTAATCTGAGAGCGAGATGTTAATAGAAATTGAGCAAATTGTTAAGAGGGTACAACAAAATTTAAAGGTTTCCCAAGATTGATAAAAGGTATATGCACGGAGGAAAATGACTTATTGAGAGTTTTATGTTGAATACCATGTATATGTTTCTATTAGGCCTAAGATTAGTACCTTACGGTGGGGTAATTATACTAAGCTAGCTCCCCCTTACTGTGGGCACTTCCAATTAATGGAAATAATTTGACGCGTGGCCTATGCAACTCGCACTTAGTCACATCCTAGTTCATAATGTATTTCATGTATCATTACTAAAAAGGTATATACAGGACCTGAGGCATGTAATTAGTTAGTTAGAGGTGAAGTAAATTCAAGGATGTTTTTTTAGATATATATGACTAGGTATGTATACATGTTCCTATTTTATTAAAAGAAATGTTAAAATTACGACAAATTTATTATGGTTATGAAAAATTTCTAGTAGAACATTTGTGTATTCTGGACCAAAGAGAAACAATATTATGGAAGCAAGTTATCACCCAAGTTAAAATGTGGTGGAAACACTTTAGCCTAGAAGAGGCCACTTGGAAAAATGCTAATTTTATGCTAAAAGCATATTAATACCTATTCCAAGGGCAATAGTGAAGAGTGAGTAAGTTCTTATGCCCAATGGGGGAAGATGTGACACCATGAAGTACTCAAAACATTTTATAATTAATTTTACTCTATAATTGGGTAAATAATGGTCTTCTTAAAAAGTCATAGTGAAACAATGATGTTTAAAAATTATTATTATTATTATCATTTAATTTACTTTGGTTAAATGATGAAGTCTTGGAAATCATGAAAAAAAAGACCCAAAATGAGAACTTCATGTACCAAAAGGTCAGAGACAACTCTCTCCTTAAAGAAAAATGTCTCGGTGGGAAAAGGGAGGCCAACAAAAGAAGGAATGAAAAATGGAGGCACCAGAAAGAGGAAGGAAAAAATGAATTTAAGTTAGGACGCTTCCATTGAGGCACTCCTCACCTAGGCTGTGAACTAGTGGAGTCCTTAAGTGATTGTGAGATTATTCGGTGGACCTGAGAGATCATGATGCGAGAATAGACCTGACCTAGGCTGTGAACTAGTGGAGTCCTTGAGTGATTGTGAGATTATTGGGTAGACCTGAGAGATCATGATGCGAGAATAGACCGTAGAGGTCATTGTCATTTACTCTTCTGGAGACTGAAATATCAGGGTTAGATTGTACGTAGTTGTGTTTATTGTTGTTGTGTTTCTCGTTGTTGGGACGAGAGATCCTTCTCTCAGTGAATTCATTGGGTGCTATTCAGATAAGTATGCTGGAAAATTTTGTAGGTTGCAGAGTTAAAGTTTTCTTTTATATAATGGTTTTATTGCTGAGAAAAAAGAGTAGTAAAACTATTAGAGTAGATCTAAATTTAAAAGCAATACCAAATGGAATAACTGAAAATACAGAATCAAACAAGAAAATACTCTATTAAGTCTGTATTTTTTATAAAGGTGTAAGCATCTGAAGGTAAAACATCCTCCCCATCTAATATTGAAATGCAATAGCGACAACCAAGAAGAGAAAAGGAAACCCATATAAAATATGAGAGACAAAGCCTAGCGAGGTAGGTAACCTTTGGACCTATGATGAATAACAATTATTGTGGCTAAAAGAAATAGTAAGCTGAGTAATTAAGTGAATGCTGAGGTAAGTAATACTATCATGGATGGGTAAAGCCTTGACAGGCTGCATGCACACAGTCTGGAAGGGGAAAGAAATCTAGATGAAACTACGCATGTCTCTGTAAAAAAATATAGACAATACCCATTAAAAAATTTATAGTTGGAAGCCCGGTCAATAAAATTGAAAAATATGTATTGACATCAAAACTGTATAACCTAATCATTGAATCCGAAAAAAACCCAATTCTCATAATGAAATGAACCAGTTTAAAATCCTTGTACAAAAACAACATTCAAGTATAGAGAAAGCCATATGCTATCACTGTCCTTCCTATTTTTTTAACTAAATAAATTCAGACACCCTCAAATGAATTTAATTATAAACTTAAACATATATTTTAAATACTAAAATATAATATAAAAATAATAATATAAATAACAATTAAAAAAAATAGCAGTGATATAGAGCTAATCTATAATTTTTTATCTCCCGGTTTTTCGGAAAAAATACTTCCCTAATCAACTATAAAATTAATATATACACCATAATAAAAAGACATGAATATCTATTAAAGCGCAGGAATATTGAGCTAATCTATAATTGTTTCTCTCCCTGTTTTCTTTCGAAACCAGACAACACGCCCATAATCAACTGTGAGTTTAGACACGACTTTCCAAAACAATATGCAAATCAAATCAACCATCTTTTTCAACCCAGTATACTATAGAGACTTTCATAGTTTGCTTGTTTAGACACGACTTTCCACGCAGTATACTATAGAGAGTTTCCGAGTTTTCTTGATGTCCTACGTTCGTTGCTTCAGTTTATTTTTTGGAGCAAGGGTTCACTTGCCCCAACTGGTGTGTTTTCCAGAGATAGTCTGGGTCCTTACGGGCTCCCGGGACGGGTCCCATAGTCCATGGAATAATCCTTCTCTACATCGATTAACTCACTGAAACTTTCAATCTTTTTCGGCATAGAATGAGCATTTGAAGTTGGAAATGTGCCATCTTGTACAGTGCTGGCCGGAATGCTGAACTCATGGAGAGTCTTCTTCAACAAGGAGAAACTGGAAATACCACTATCTGCTGTGCCCCTTGACGTATTACCACTTCGTTGCGCAGGTTCGATCTGCTGATTAATATCATTTTGTACTGTACCAGAGTACTCAACTCATGAAGAGACTCGACCTGCTGATTAATATGATTTTGTGCAGTGTTGACAGTTCCCTGCGTCAACGAGAAACTAGAAATATTGCTGAATGGTTGTTCATGTTGGATCTGCTGATTATTATTATTTTGTGCCGAGTTGGCCACAGTACTGCACTCGTAGAGAGGCTCATCCATGAACAGGAAACTGGAAATATTACTGAATGGTTGGTCATGCTGGATATGCTGATTATTATTATTTTGTGCAGTGTCGAGCAGAGTGCTGCCCTCGTTGACAGGCCCATACATCAACGAGAAACTGGAAAAAATGTTATCTGCTGCGCCATGTGTATTACTGAATGGCTCATGCTGCATCTGATGATTATTATTATTTTGTGCAGTGCTGGCGACAGTAGTGGACTCTTGGAGAAGATTATCCATGAACGAGAAACTGGGAGTACCACTATCTGTTGCGCTTGACGTTTTACTTCTTGCTTGACCACGCTGGATCGGCTGGTTGATAAGATTTTGTGTAGTGTCCACTGGACTAATGCACTTATGCAGATGTTCAGGCATCAACAAGAAACTGGAAATATTATTACTATCTGCTGTGCCTTTCGTATTACTGGTTGGTTGGCCATGCTGAATTTGCTGATTAATTCTAGTCATAGTCTCTTGTTGATCATCATGTATCCTTGTTGGTAAGTTCGGTGCGCTGGTAATACCGGCTGTAATGTTACCTTCAACAACTGCAGAGGCCTTCCTTCGTTGCTTTCCTTGCAGTGGTACTAGCTGGAAATCAGCCTTACGAATCGAATCCGAAATATCTACACGTATCAAATTTAAAGAGATGGGTCAAACTTAGTTATTGATTTAAAACATTTAAGATTAGTTTTACTTTAAACATATGTCATACAGACTTTATATTCAAATATGTGATATATGTTGGCGATTTTTTTGGTAAAATCCAAAAACAAACAAACAAACTGCACAGAGAGATAATGTTCTGTTTTTCTCGAGGATCTTTAATACATGGAAGCTTAAAATATTTCTGAGAACAGAGTATTACACACCCATAAAAACCTTTATATTCATTAATAAAAGAGTAATACAAAATTCATCCTCTTTCACTCACAGGGATTCACCAAAAGAAATTCAATAACAAAAGTTACTCTCTCCTCCTAAGATTTTAAGGTGTGTGAAAATCTCATTTACATTTACTGGTGTAAAACAAACTTTTACATATACTTATGTAAAAATAAAAATCACATTATGCACTTTGCATATTACAAAACTTCATCTTCATTTTTCTTTGCCTTCACCCTCGCACTATTGTGCAAACTTCAGTTCATTTCAGAAGTCCATTGTTACATGTTTTTCACGTGCACACTGCTTCCCCTATTTCATTACATGCTCCCCTGTATTTTTCTACATACACTTCCTCGCACTGCAGTGCGTTTCAGTACTTCATTACAGAAAAATTGTCAACACAAAAACAAAAGCATAACACATACTATGCTTATACAACTAAAAAACCAAAGAGAACTACATTGCCTATATGACCATACTCCCGTACATATTAAAAACATTAAAATTTACCAAAGAAAATTACATTGAGTATATGACCATACTCCTGTACATATTAAAAACATTAAAATTTAAAAACATTTACCTATGCCCATACCTCAGTAAGAAAAAAAACATTAAAATTAAAAGCTTTACCAATATCCTATGAACCCAAGTAAATAACATTAATTACTTTACTGAAATAAATGGCTGTAAACCCAAAAATTTAAGCAATGTCATTCCCTGCAGGCCTGAATGGAGCTTTGGAATAATCGGACGGTGGACAATCATCCTCGCAATCGAACCGTTCATAACAATATCGGGAGAGACTTTGTTACCGAACTTTACGTTCCGATCGAAAGTGGTTTTGGAGACGTACAGTTGGACACGCGTAAAAATCTTATTGCATCGGGCGCATTTGTATGAAAACCAATTGCTGAGCAAAAGCGGTCCGATGAGGTTTGGGTGGTTTTCCTAAATGGTTTCACTGGCAGGTGAAATTACATTTTTAACACTCCCCTTTAATTTCAATTGCTCGGCGTTCAGTCATACCGAAACACTTCCTCAAAAATTTTAAGCGTTTCTGGTCCAATGGCTTTGTCAAAATGTCTGCAACCTGTTCCTGGGTCCTGCAATGTTCTAAGACAATTTCTCCATTGCTTATCAATTCCCTGATGTAGTGAAACCTTGTGTCAATCCGTTTCGTTCTCTTATGAAACACTGAATTATTTGATAATGCAATAGCTGAGCTATTGTCACAAAAAATCTCCCTCGCTTTTGCGTGCTCCTGGCCTAAGCTTCTCAACATCCTTCTCATCCAAATTGCTTGACAAGCTGCTGCTGTAGCTGCTACATATTCTGCCTCTCTTGTAGACAACGCCACGATAGGCTGTTTCTTAGAAGCCCATGAAATGGCTCCTGAACCAATGTGAAAAACATAACTGGAAGTGCTTTTCCGATCATCTACACTTCCATCCCAATCACTATCAGTGTATCCAACTAAATTTTAACATTCTGAGGTAGTATATAAAATCCC